>OX578137.1:32313485-32555985 GCA_951213105.1 Amaurobius ferox
TTTTAGTTTTCCACACCACCTAGTACCAACGGCTTAAAATACATATCAATAGTGTTCACCTTGGGGTTACTGATTTTCGATTGACTACCGCCCCCAACGCTAGTTAACCGGGCCATCACCGCATTTGCATTGAAGTTGCCAGTCGCTAAATTTCTTTAAAAATTCATATAATAGTTTAAATATATATATATTGTTAATACACATGACCACTTTACAAATAATTCAATGCCAATAATTGACACCCATTGCACCTTGTAAATATCTCTGTTAATCATCTCCAGACTTCTCATTCTCAACCAAAATCCGTTATAAAAAATTTCTGCCCATGATACACATGTTGTGAGGAAAGTTTTTATACTATCTTATAATTTTCACTTTCCTTATATACAAAATGTATAACGAAAGTATTGTGACGGGGTCGAGAATTCGAGTTTTCGACGGGGGAGCACGTTTCAAGCATCCCTGATCACGAATCAAACATTTTTGAGGTGATGTCTGTGTGTGTGAAAGCATATGTGTATGTGTGTCAGTGAGAAGGACTCGGAGACGATATCTCAGGAACGAATGCAGCGATTCGAATGAAATTTGATACATAAATCACAATCCGTGAATACTGGAAGCCTATTGTTTTTAAACGGAATCGAATGTTCAGAACCCCCCCCTAAATTTTCGAGTGAAATTTTAAAAAAATCATCAAAAAATTAAAATCATTAATAATGTTGCACAAATAGACATTTCTTATGTAATTTTTCCTTAGAAAATGATTGACATAAACTGCAGAACGCTCTCATGAACCGTTCTCGAAATAATGCACATTTTTCAAATAAATTTATCAAAAAATCCCATTAATCAAAAAAATATATTAACTGTTGAAAAACATGTTCATTTTTCATATGTAATATCATGCGATACATTTGGCGACATCATTCTCGTGGATCTAGCTAGTTCCATTCATGAGAAAAATACTTTGAGTAATACTTTTGTATTTGAACTCCAATAGTCATTTATCTACTATAAGAATAACTTAATACTCCAACCATAACGCTTGGCGAGATTTTGCCGACGAATTTGGCGGAATGTCGCCAACTTGGCGACTTTTTGAAATGTTGCCAAATCAACGAAAACCTCACTAAATGAATAAAAATCACGCTAAATCAATGAAAATGACGACAAATTGTCGAAAATTCAATATCTTGGAAAGAATATAAGTATCTACTATAAGAAAACCTTTATTTTTTTTTACTGTAAAAGTAGTGAATTCATTGCATTATATAAGGAAAGTCATGTGTTGCCCACATCAGATTTTTTTAATAATGTTTCGTAATTTTTTACTTTTTCTTTTTCTTTTGCTATTATATACTCACTGAAATATTTACATATAATACACTTACTAAAATATTTACATATAATACACTTAAAATGCAAATAAAAACACTCCTCATGTGACACCCTGCATACAAACACATGCGAGACCACTACAATCATGCTATAACATCATATATGACAATCATATTACATATATATATATATATATATATGTATAAGTATGGTGATATATATGACATATATGCATTTATACATATATGGGTTATTTTATTATGGTGGGTTATTTTTACATTATATATGGTGAAATTTTGTCTTGACGAAATTTATACGACTCTTTTAAACTTTGTATCAAAAATATTACCTTCTGAACTTCATCTGTACCGCTTTGAACTTTGCATGAAGAATGATCTGGATATTAAACTTCAGCGTGTTAATTATTTTGGATCAGAAGAAATAATATGACACGGGTAACAATTTATGTGCAACTGCCTTCGCACCAGAAAAACGATCTTCATGGAAATATCAATATTACATCAATACGGCTATGTATGAACTAGTATTTAAGCCTGACAAAGACAGAGAAAGCAGCCCTCTTAAAACATTAGTTGCATATATTTTAATGTTTTGCCTTTTTAACAATGTACGGTGCTTAGTATTGAATTAGTCTTCTTAATTGACTCTAATTAACATTGACTCTGTTACGTTTTCTCGATAGTCGGCTTTTTAACTGTGCAAAGTTTCAGTATTTTAGTTCACCAAATGAGGGTATCTGAAGGGTATGGAAATAATTTTAGACATCCGATTTCCCCGTTTTGTCAGACCCCATGGAAAATTAAAAAACCTGAGTTTGTTAAATTTGGTCCTATACGTAATACTATAAAATTGTAAATATTCGGCTTTCTAGGTTGCCAAGTTATTTTCTTTAGAAGATTTTTTTAAGTTGTTTCTTTTGGGGAGTCTTACTAGGTTATTTCTGTTGGAGGGTCTTTCTTAGTTGTTTCTTTTGGAGGGTCTTTCTTAGTTGTTTCTTTTGGAGGGTCTTTCTTAGTTGTTTCTTTTGGAGGGTCTTTCTAGGTTGTTGCTTTTGAAGGTTCTATCTAGTTTGTTTCTTTTGTAGATTCTTTCTAGGTTGTTGCTTTTGGATGTTCTTTCTAGGTTGTTTCTTTGGTAGATTCTTTCTTGGTTGTTTCTTTTGGAATATCTGTAAATACAAAGAGTTTACTATTATATAAATTTCAAATAATATTAGGATCTGTAAATACATTCTGTAAAAGTTGTTGACATAGTCAACAACTTCAATAACATGACAATTGACATAGTCATCTACTAGATCATTTATTATAAAATACCATATACAAATCCCCATTATTGATACATTATTGAAGATTTAAAAATAATGTGTGTAATCACTACAAATACAAGTTAATGACAAAGTCTGATATACTAACTATGCACTCAACTATTTCAGCTTTGTACATCCTGAACTCAATTTTCTTTCATTTCGGAGATAAATGCAAAGTTCGACTAGTTTCGTTATACACCGGAGGTTTCAAATCTGTGAGACATTGAAAGAAATAGAATAAAACATCCTATCTCCGACTTGCCAATACAATCGGTAAAGAACTGATGCTGATGAGAAGTTTCATCTTTTTCTATTTCTTAGATATAAACATCCATCCTTAAAAATCCGGAACTCGTGTGAAGTATTTCAAAAATAGAACTCTCAAATATATTACACTGTTAAAATAATTATATTTGAAAATGAGAGAATTTTAACTAATCCAACTATTTCCGTCAAGTGGTCTAATAAAAATTATGCAATGAAATTCACAGGAAAGAAGGATTTCTGGGAATTTTGTTTAAATATTTGAATACATTTCTAAACACCTCTGCATGATTTGATAATATATTTAAATAACTTCGCAGCGCATTGAATAAATGTGGAATGTATTTATATTCCCGAATTGACATTTCATGTGTAAACCATGTGGGAAGATGAAAAGAGCGTCCTCCTACGCAAAAGCTGCACACCCACCAATCACAACAGCTGCAGTTTTACTTTCACCCAAAGTGCCAAATTCTCGGAAGCATTTCCATAGAACTAGATGTCTGATGATACCAGTACATGACCTTTGCTACAGACTCAAGCTCGTTTTACTCTTATTTATATTTTTAACTTTGAGCTTTATCTCAGAAAATATTGTAATAAATGAATACTTATTATGAAACATAATAAATATACAGTCTATTTTTTTCATATCCCAACTTGCTGCATATAAAATGGTACCTGACGACCAGATTCATCCTCTCCCTTCCTCCACAGACATAAAATAGGATTTCAACAGTTGAATGAACCCTATGGCTACAATCATAGCAAATGTCTGATGTGGACAGCATATGATTTTCCCCACAGACCCAAATTATTTTTCACTTTCTTTGTACAAAACTACACGAATAATTATTTGAAGTTACATTGATTTTGTAAATTTTGTACAATTTTCATTTTCACTTGACGACTGGAGATATTTTCAAGGTCAACATTGCAGAAAAAAAACGGAAATTCCTCAAGAAAGGTTAATCCTAGAGTAATGGGGTTGGTCTTTTTTTTTTTTTCATTAAGATGTACTTAATAAACAATCATTTAATTGACATTAAAGCATGTGTAGTCTTTTTAGTTTATATTTTGATTATTTTTAATGGCAAATTTGCAAAAAAAATGTAGTTTTTTTGTTTTTTAATCATATCAAAATCTATTCAGAACCAGGGTAACCCACCAGTGACTTACCCACCAAATTTTATGCAGTTTCGTACAATAGTTTTTCAGCTACAGTGGATACATACATTACACATCAAACGCACGCAGACAGACCGACACACGCAAGCAGATAGACAGACACACGCACTCAGGCAAGCAGACACACGCATGCAAACAGACAGACACACGCACGCAAACAGACAGACACACGCACGCAGACAGACACACGCACGCAGACAGACACACATACAGACAAACACACAAACAGACACACACACAGAGACGTTACGCCAAAAATAGTGTTTTCGTGTTCTAGCTGTCTCGATTCGTGTAGATCCGTCGATAATTTGAGTTCCGATTTCTGACACGATTTTAGTACTTTAGATATTACCTTGTACTGCAAGGAAAGTAAAAATAGCTCAATTTATAAGGCCATTATAAGCGATTGTAAACAACCATTTATGACCAGATTTTGCCATTTTTGGGTACTAAACGTTCTAAAATATGGTTAACTCTAGTCATGAAATGGCTAAATTGGTAACCCCGGTATCGTGTGAATAATGATAAAATTGGTAACCCCGGTATTGTGTGAATAATGATAGTATCTTGTGAATAGCCTAGCCTAGAAAAGTGAATATGATTTTACTCATTTCCGTAAAAAAAATTAAATACAACAGGCGCTCATCAGCATAGAATAAACTATACCTTCTACTTAGCAAGGAAACTTTGTTTCTTTTTCGAACTTTTATAGAGACCGAAAAATTCAGTCCTACAATGCAAGCAGCTTAAAATTTGTTTAAAACAGAATAAGCTTATGCTGCATGAAGTTACAAATACCAGCTCATTTTAACAGAACTCTCCTATAAAGGGCGCTTCCAAAATTATTATTGGACTTCAATTGTGTTGTGACGAGATTTCATAATCTTGCCAAACCCATGTAAAAATCGCAAATTATATATTAATTATCAAGATTCTATATTTTTACATCATTTAAATCCTGTTTTATTATCCCTCTTGTCTTTGAAATATGTATTATACAAAATATTCTACACTGAAAGAAAAGCTTTTAGCCATTTTATTAATCCGTGAAAACCGCATTCAGAGAGAAGTTTCGTTATTATTTGACCGTTAAAGTCAAGGTCTATATTCCCAGGCAGAGCAGATGGTGGCTTGCTCGAGGCCTGGTAATGTTAGTGCAAGGCATGCACTTTTCTACACAATAGATTTCGGAGAGAAACTTCTAGATGAATTTGAGACCTTGCAGCGAGGGTCTGATGTATCAGCATATTTCATTTTCGGGACCCCGCTCTGGTCTGGCGAGGCTATGTCTGTGAAGTTTTTGATTGGTCAAATGCCGTAAATTAGTCTTCTGCCAGGTCCGAATGATTCTGGGGCCTGAATCCGCCTTGTTACATAAAAGCTGTTGCAAGAATATTCGTGGCTTTTCTTCCTGTCTAGTTGTCGACGCTCTCAGGTCGGCCTGGACCATTTTTCGATGTTGCCCACCACGGAGTGCGGGAGTCGGCCTCAAGTCGACTTCTGGCCTCTTGTGGGCATGGGAAGAAAAGTCGAAGACGCCTGCATCGCCGAAGAACATCGATGGAGAGCCCGATGTCTAGCTGAGAGAGCTGCGACGAGGAAGGTACGACGGGGCCCGAGGTCTATGTGCCGGGTCGAGACGTTGGAATGGTACGGAATGCAACTATGAAGCCAAATTCCCTGCGATATGTATGATTCCGAACCTACTGCAACTCCGACTGGAGAGGTAAGAGTGGACTGCTCTCTGCATCTACACCTGTCTTACGGAAGCATAAATATAAAGAATCTTCTTAAATTACGTAATCTCTGACTTCCGTTCCTAAATTATTTCAACTTGTTTAATTATCAGGTCTAATTTGCTTATCTCTGAGTGCGAGTTTTCTCCTGTTGCTTTGAGACCATGCCTTAAATATATTATATCATATTGATTATTATATACTTAAATGTTTCTGTGCCACTTTGTTAATATCGTTGATCAACTTATTATCATTGAATTATTTCCGTGGTAGCAAAATATATTTTAAGGGTTCCTGAGTCCAGTGTCACTGTCACAGTTACTTAATGTTGTGCTTGCTGATATTGATTCAGTCTATCATATTCTCTACTCTAACTTCTTAATACAATATTGAATAAAGAAATTTATTTATATTTAAACCTGTGTGGTTATTTAACATCTTTGTCTCTTAAAATTGTGCATCTGTGTTTTCAGGTGTGGACGCCTTACAAGGTAAGGGTTTATTGCACCTTTGTATGTATTGCACTGCAGGTCATCCAGAAATTTATTCCTGGACGAGAGAACTTCGAAATGGAACCTTGGGTTTAACATTTATGGGTTGTGCCAATAAACTTCACGGCCTAACACATTCACGGCTTAGCTTATTTGCACCTGCAACTTAATTTCATATTGCATATAACATGTTTGCTGCGTGCCGCTGTATTTTCCCCCGTGACATATTGGTGCTTGGCACCATGATTCCACTATACGTATTTTCCGTCGTCACACTAAAACTGCGTGACAATTGTATGTATCAGCCATTCCTTACTGATGAACCGGTAATTATAAAGATTCCATGAATAATTCTATCTGCAGGGGGAGCTCGAGATCCCAGCTATTCATTTAGTCAAATAGCAAAGTTTATGAAAAAAAATAATTTACAACATATATTGAAAACATAACGTTTTGTAATGTTTATTGCCTGAAAAAGAAATAAAGCCTGACCAATAAAAATTCATGAACATAATATGTATGAATTTTGCTGGTAGAATGCCAAGACGCCCCAAAGTGCTCCCAAAGGAAACATTTGGAATAAATTGAAGTAAGTCAATACCGGAGGCGCCATCATTCGCAAATTGAAAGGATATACTGCGTGTTTTAAAAAGGTGGTCACGGGGTTTATTTCTTTACCTATTAGATAAGACAGATAATGTAAATTTTTAAAATGTTCAAAATAAGGCAAACAATCATGAATGTAGAGGTGGCTCTCTATGGGGAGGAGGGGGGTAATTTCAGAAAAAAAATTATATGTAACTTTTCATATGTTCCGCTCTACTGAAACAAAATCTGATGTAGGCAGCACCTGACTTTCCCTACATAATGCTGCGAATTTACTTCTTTCGCAGCGAACAAATGACTAGAGTCACAGCGAAACGTTTTTATTATTAAATAGTACATATGGATGCAAATTATAAAATAACTGCAATAATTAAACTGCATATATAATAATTAAACTGCAAATTATAAGATAGCGAAACTGAAAAAAATAAAATATAAGATTTTGGTATACCCTACAAATTGTCTATTATAAATTAAATCCTATTTTTAGACTTCTGACGCATTTTCAGACGCACCCAAATCGTTTTAATGTATAACGGCAATAAAGAGTGTAGTCACTCATGTTCCATGGTGGAACGGAGTGACTATATGATGGAACGTCTTCTCTTGTCCCATGTTAAAGGAATCTCGTTCACATGATCATCCTCTTCTTCTTCGACCCGGACCATCAGACGTACCCGAAAGTCTAAGGTATCTTTTTGGACGTCTAGGAAATGAACATTTTACATCTCCTCAGACAAAAACACAAAGGTACGACGCCAGCAAAAGAGATGAGAAAAACCAGTGCCATTGGCCCCGCACTCAGGCACATGATCATCTTGTAACATGCTAGATGGAAAAATGATTTACAACCTGCTGAAATGCACTAATAATGCGGCTTCTGTCACATTATTTTATCCAGTCGAGCCTTTATTAAATCGCAGTTAAAAAATCTAAAATGATTAAGCATTAATATAGAGTGGAACAGAAATATGACTTGAAGAACAAGTGGGTGTCGGCAGGCATTTCCGGTGCTCCTGTAACACCGCCACATGGTATTAACCAAACTGCTTCTAGACACGGTCCTGTTAACTTTTTGTAGAATACAGAATAATTTACTTTTCTTTATGTTGAACAATTCCAAGCAATCGGGAAAAACTGATGTTTTACAGCATCAAGGAAGTTACTGAATTTTTAAGAAAAGTAGGAAGTAAAGAAAAGAAAAGAAAATTACTTACAACGTTCATTCAAGTAAGGAAAAATAAATATTTCATGCTATGAAAATGTCCAAATCTCGAATATTGCGTACCTATGATACTATTACAGTGTCAAGTAACTTTGCAAACTCGCTAAAAGTGGATGAAAATGTTCCCCTTTGCACTTCATTTACCATTAATGTGCTTTCATTTCCCAATTCTTAAAGAAACTTCTCGAGGCAAAATTATTTAATCATACCTAAGCACATTAATTTTAATGCTTTTCTTACCACCAATTCCGGATGAGGGAAAATATTAGGTACTAAGTATAGAAAGTAACTTTGCTCAATAATAAAGTATATTGAAAATAAATTTCTGGTGAAATAAAAAGCAAACAAAAGGAGCTGATCATTTTGGAAACAAGTGGAATTATATATTGAATGTAAACAAGCTAAGGGTTGACACTAAATATGAGTTATTTGAAAACGAAAATCCAGAAATCCAGTAGTGGTGGTGTCAGCTAGTAAAGTCAAAAAATGTACAGCAAGATCAAAGAGGGAACTAGAGCACATTGCCAGAAATGAACAGGATAAAACAGTAAGAGAGAGCGACAAACTTGTATTAGTTATGTAATAACTCAGATGCCATAGCTAAGTTAGTCAGTGTGTTGGACTCTTTATTAATATAGAAAGCTTCAAAGAAATAAACTTCTAAATCGAAAAACCGTGTACAAATGATAGAAGCAAAAAAGAGCAAATCGACTATTAGTCCCTCAGAACAGATATGTTAATCGATTACTCATATTTATCCTTTTCAATGAACCTTGAAATAACATCAACTTCGAAATGAGATTTAAATCGTTACTTCATGACTTAAAACTATGCCAAAAATAATAATAGATCGTTTACTGAAAATCACAGCTGGATCACGAAAAATCCGTTTGATTTTTCATGACACTTTATTCTCATAGGTGTATAAAATAATGTGTGTACCTAACGTGTTGATATCGATTTATTTTGCTTCATACTAATTTTAAATTTACTTAACCAACTTTTATTGTTGGTCTTTTTTGTTGGTAATCTGGTCAATTAGTTCCAGAGCTGATTTCAGTTCCACATTTTAGTTCCAGCGCTGCATGGAGAAGTAGATGGAAACGAGAACATATGAGTGAAAGGGAGTCGAATTTGCAAGGAAAGTAGATATAGTTTTTTAATAAAAATTTAAATGACATCGTTTTCCCTTTTTACACATATTATTGTTACTTTATTGTTACACATTTGATGCATGTTCTGATATCCAGTATATCATCTAAGAAATTTGATACACATTGCTCAGCCTGCAATTTTTAACATGTGCTATTTTTAATATGTATGTATCAAATAATCTATCTTTGTTCTTAAGATTGTATTAGTGAAACTATATTTATCAAATTTATCAATTTTACCATATATATCGTTAAGTGTTATTACAAACAAACGAAGAGAAGCCAATTTCTTATATTCTAGAAGGTATTTCCGTCATACGACAGAATTAAAGATTTGCAAAGCATTGCCTCCTATTTAGCGCATTTATATCAATTTAATGACATCTCTGTCAATGTGACGACATTTTCGTCAATCTGGCAACATTCTAAAAAGCCGCCAAGTTTGCGACATCTCGCCAAATTTTTTGCATTACGGACGCACGGAGAAGTGGGTCAGTCGTATAGTTGTTTGTTATATTCCTTTCACGATATTGAATTTTCATCAATTAGTTGTCATTTTGATAGATGTTTCGTCAATCTAGGGCTATATATCGCCTAGAAAATTCACCATATGTATAGTTAAGTGTTATAAGCAAATGAAGAGAAGCGCATTTCTAATATTCTAAAAGGTATTCCCGTCATATGACGGAATTAAAAATTTGCAAAGGATTGTCTCCTATTTAGAGCATTTATATCAATTTGTTTTCATATCTACCAATGTGGCGAAATTTTCGTCAATCTGGAAACATTCTATAAAGTCGCAAAGTTTGAGACATCTCGCCAATTTGTTTGCATTACGGACGCACGGAGAAATGGATCATTCTTATAGTCGTTTGTTATATTCTTTTCAAGGTATTGGATTTTCGTCAATTAATCGTCATTTTGATTGCTTTATCGTCATGCTTATCCATTTGGTGACCTTATTCGTCAATTTGACAACATTTAAAAACTCGCCAAATTAGCGGTATGCTGCCAAAATTTATCGCCAGAATTTCGCCTAGCGTTACAGACGGAGAAATAGGTTATTCTTATAGTAGATTCTTATACTTTTTCCTAGATATTGAATTTTCAACAATTAGTCGCCATTGTCATCAACTTAGCATCATTTTTATCAATTTGAGATCATTTTAATGAATTTGGCGACATTTTTAGAAATTTGGCAACATTTTCGTCAATTTAATCATTTAAAAAACTCACCTAGTTGGCGATATTCTGCCGAATTCAACGCAAAATTTTGCCAAACGTTATAGACTGAGATATAGGTTATTCTTATAGTAAATAAACGGGTAATGGCGTCCAAATACAAAACTATTACCCAAAGTATCTTCTGAGAGAGTAGATTCTTATATTCTTTCCAAGATAGTGAATTTTCATCAATTAGTCGTCATTTTCATTGATTTAGAGTTGTTTTTATCATTTTGGTTAAATTTTTATCAATTTGGCTACACTTTTATCAATTTGGCAACATTTTCATCAATTTGGCCACATTTAAAAAAACCCGCCATATTGGCGATATTCCGCTAAAATTTCGTCAGGCGTTATGAACATAGAAATAGGTTATACTTATAGTAAATAAACGACTAATGGAATTCAAATACAAAACTATTACCCAAAGTATCTCGTGAATGAAACGAGCTAGATCCAAGAGAATGATGATAACAAATTTATCACATAATATTACATATGAGAAGTGAATAAATTTCACAATATTCAGTATTTTTTTTTTAATGTGATTTATTTTTTAATTTATTTTCTTACGGTTTATGCTAGCGTTCTAAAATTTGTGTCAATCATTTTCAATGGAACATTACATAAGAAATTATTATTTGCGTAACTTTATCGAGGGTTTTGTATTTTTGATGACTTTTTCAAAATTTCATTTCAAAATTTGGGGGTTCTAAACATTCTATTGAGTTTAAAAACAGTAGTCTTTCAGTGCTTACTAAATTGTTATTTTATTTTACAAAAGTTCGTTCGAAATACTTTATTTTACGTGTCTTTAAACATTAACGTTAGTAGTCATTTTTGAATTAAAAAAAATTTTCAGGAATTTACGTTTCTTCTAATTTAAATTTTCAACTCATGTGACTCAATTAGAGTTAAAATTGTGAATTTTTCTTACTTCCAGGAGATTTATTGTCATTTTTCTATAATTTACAAAGAGACCATATTGGGAACACCTTGCTCCCAATATGGTCACCATGTCAATTTTCATATTTCAGCTTATTGCATCTAATACATGACAGTCACATAACCAGTTATTTTTTCTTAGTTACCCACCTAACCCCTCTAACTGATAGATTAGTTATTTCATAGAGAAATAATTTGTAGTCAGTGAAAAAAAACAGTCAAATCATAGATAGGCCATAATGGGGCCTTCTAGCTTAGTTTGTACAGAGCTAATTGTAAGAGAGCATAGCAAAACGCAGCGGTAAGATGTGTAACTGATACCTTTAGGTTTAGTTACTGTAGTGTGTTTTGATATATGGAATATACGCATGTCTTAAAAACTGGTTAATCATTTAAGACAAATGCTGATTTCATGTTTTGTATCCAAATAATCAAATATTTAGAATCAAGGGCTAACGAACAGAAAACGATTTTATTGAAATCCTGACAACTTACAAATTTTGGTAGGCAACCTATTGCAGTATCAACAACGAGATATGTAACCTATTGCAATATCAACAACGAGATATGTAACCTATTGCAGTATCAACAACCTATTGCAGTATCAACAACCTATTGCAGTATCAACAACGATGCAAAGAAACTCTTGAATAAATTTAAATTTACCCTTTACTTAAAAGATATATTTTGATAAAATACACACAATTACGATTAAAACTTTTCACCCTTACAATAAAGAAAGTCACAGCGTTGAACTTTCCATACCCAATATTGCATAACAGTTTGTTTCACTTAACTTGGCAAACTCACGAAAAATGGATTAAACTTCCCCCACTGTGCACCTCATTAGCTATTATGCTCTTATATTTTCTCGTTAATGAAACTTCTCCAGACATAATTGTTTATCCACAGCAAAGTACGTTAACTTGGACACTTTTCTTGACACTGACTCTAGATGCGGAAACATTTCGGGCTTTTGATAGGATTATTCTATTTAAAGATTTACGGAATAAATTATTAATAAATGTACGCATGAATACATTTCAAATTTATGAAATATACGTGTAACTATATGATTTATACTAGTATTTGGGCCTGTCAAAGACTGGAAAATTAACACTCTTAAAAAATTATTTTGCAACTTTTTTTTTAATTTTGTTTTGTTTACCAATGGCGTTAACTGTCGAAAATCGTCATGCCTCAGATTCTGTGCCGTTGTTGATATTATACATGTGCAAAAATTTAGTCTTCTAAGTCACCTGAGCTCCTGGGGCGAATGGAAAAATAAAAGCAATTATTATTTATATATGATATATTTATATATGTAAATTATCTTATACATTACATATTTTATGTTATTCAAAGTTTTTGTTTAACTCGCTATGACCGATTGCTGGGTATCTGTCTGTTTCAACTTTTTTGATGGCATTTTTAACATGCTTTGCTACGTCCTAAAAAGATGAAAATTATTACACAGCTTAGCATAGTAGAACATGCATAAAAAACAGTCTAGTAGAATATAACCCTAGTAGCATTTAATATTGGTGTAATATTAGACCAATATTCATATCTTGGCATTACATTGGAAATATTTCCAACATAATCCTAGGATTACATTGGACTCCAATATTAGCTAAATATTTTCATTACGTCAATACTGGTGTGGTGCACAAACAAAAACAGTTTTGAAGTTAGTTAAACACATTGCGTTGATACTTTGAAATGCCGCAATAACCCACCATTACATCTTTAGTACGAGTTCCTGATATAAAATTTGTTAACATAATATCACACAATTAACTTTACCCATTTTAACTTTTCATAGTGAGTTTAGGAATTTTTGTATGCCTGGTCTCACAAATGGAAACATTTCCAATGAAGCGCCAATATTGGCGTAATATTGTCCCAATATTTTAAGCTAATATTAAACCAACTCCGCCAAAATGTCCCCTTTTTCATTTTAAAGCAATATTTCCAATATTAGTTTCCAATATTGGGCCAATAGTGGATTTCTACTAGGGATACATGCATGCATAAAAAATAAGCGGCACAAGCGCTGTGAACGAAGTATGTTTCTCTGCGACGCAGTTCAGCGTTAAATTTCGATGTTTATCGACCCAAAACAGTTCTTATGAGTCCAAAGTGTTATTTAAAAATAATCTTAAAGGTGGGAAGCTTTCGGCCGTTGAAAGGCCGGGCAGAAATTGATAGAATTGGTAAAATGTTTCAAAATTAGTTTTGTACTATATTCGCTCATATTCAATTTTCAGTTTGTATTTATGTGTTATGATGCTATGTAATCACCCCAGAAAATTTCATTCGCTTACATTTAACAGTTGTTGAGAAGTAAGGATTTTTTTGCGCATGTAAAGATTATTTTGGGCACCAAAGTATAAGACTGAGACTTTAAGATCAGTGGAGGGCTTCTGAAAAGTATTTTCAAATGGCTGGACTTTTCAAAATGTCCTGCCATTTTCTCCGACTTCGCAGGAAATCAAAAATATGGGATACATTAAGTTCCATCTCGTTGCTAATACTATAAGCCTGCAAAAATTCAGTCTTCTAGTTCACAGTAGAACTTCTGGAGGGTTTGGAATCTTAAGCATGTTAGACAATTATTATATAGTAGATTGATATATTATGTACAAATGTAGAACTGAATAGCATATTAATTCTTTCAATTCGAACTCGAATGATACTGTACAAAAAGGCTTTTTTTCCCTTCTTATTGCTGAATAATGCTAAAAAGTTAATGTTATGATTCCAAGGAATATGTATTATAATAATAAATGATATGCATGTTGTATAACTTTTAAAGCACTAAAATATATCAACCATATTGATTCATTTGAATATTTTGCCTTAAGGACTGTTTCATGTTTTCTTAATTCTCACCATTGCAACTTCAATGCAGATTATTTAGACTTCAATTTCTTCTTCAACCGAAAAATATTTTGGGATCATCTGTGATTATGGATGAAAAACTTATAGAGAAACTCTCGAAATCGCATCATTATAGCATTAAAGATACGAAGTTTTATTTAAATATATAAATCAAGAAATGCAACCGAAGATTCTAGTGCAAATGTAAAATGATAAACATTTTAAAGTATGTTTTAGAGGGGAAACTGCATTTTTATGTATAGAGATTATTTTTAGCATTTTCTTATCGGATAAATATCCATTTGTGTTTTACTTCAATGCATTAAGTTTGGAGCACCAATTACTCCACAATATTTTCAAAACGTTCTTATAACGAAATCATTAAATTTAAAAATCTATTAACAGTGCTACTGTAATATTTTTTCTTTATCATAATAATATATTTTTCCGTACTGCAAAAACGGGAAGAGTTATTAGTAATAATGCTGCATTTATTGTGAAACTACATTGGCGCATTACGACAAATATTGTAATCTTTTAAGTTTTGATGGTAGACTGCTACTTCGAATGTAAAATCTAGGAATTCCGTTTACAGTAATTAACCAGCGGGCATGAGACACTTTACCAGGAATGGGACAGTTTACTGTCCCTTGCGGCAAATGAAAATAAAGTCTCATTATTTTTAAAAAATTGGTGATGTAGTCTCATTTGAGAGACAACTTTTGGCAACTAGTGCTGAAAGTTTTGGATGCATTTTATATATTTTTGCTTATAATTATATAAAAGGTTATTTTTAAGGAAAAAAACACAAATTAATCTCTTGCGATAAATGAAGATAAAGTCCCAATTTAAAAAAAAAATCGGTGAAGTTGATCTACTTGATAGAGAAATTTTTGGTAACTCGTGTTAAGCCGTAAGTGAAAAAAAAATGATCGCGCCACTCTAATTTTCAGTTTTATCGGTAATAATAAAAACTTATTTTTAGAAGATTAAATTACAAGGGTTGGAAGCTGAGGCAAGTAAGATGCATCTTGCCATTAATCAGAATAAAACCAAATATATGCCTTGCACAATTTTAATAATTCCTATCTTGAAATAGGAGAGTACAGGTTTGAAACTGTTAACAGTTTCAAATATTTAAGCTATGAAATGAACACCACTAAATAATATAACTTCAGAGGTCCGTAACAGAGTTACAACTGCTAACAGATATTTTTTTGGACTACAAAAATATTTGAAATCTAATTTTATCAGTAGAAAAACCAAAATACTCATTTATTAAAGTTTGATTAGACCCGTTCTCACGCTGCTGAGACATGGGCAATGACCGAGAAAGACAAGGAAATCCTTGCTATATTTCAAAGAAAAATTTCGAGAAGCATATTTGCAGGTGTGATAATTATTGGAGAAGAAGAACCAACTTGGAGGTTTACAAATTATTTAAAGAGCCATATATTATTAAATTTATAGCAATACAGAGGATTAAATGGGCAGGACACTTAATGAGATTGGATGACAATCGAGTCACAAAAGAGATTTTCTTGGCTACACCAATTGGCACCTGAAAGAGAGGGAGACCAAATCTTAGGTGGTGTTACTGCCTGGAAAAAGATCTGAAAACTTTAAAGCTGATTAATTGGAAAACCTTAGCCAAGAACTGGACGGCATGGAAAGGAATTCTAAGGAAGGCCAGAGCCCTCCCAAGACTGTCACGCCAGTGAAGAAGAAGAAGAAATTATAAGGATTAGGAAAATTAATGAAGATTTTTACACAATATATACATTCTTTAATGTGTAATGAGATCCTTGTGTTAGAATTTTTTTTCATAGGTGATACAGTAAAACCCTAAACTTGCGTTACCCCCCCCCCCCCCATGTCTTTCCCATATATTATCTTTTCTTGTTACCTTTTTGAGTTAAAAGTCACTTTCCATCCTTCGACCTCTGGCACGAACCATTCACCGATGTCTCAAAAGTACGGTCCTCAGATGAAGTGTACAATCGGTACACGAATGTAATCATTTTAACTCTGTGACTTTGTCGAGGGAGGTGGAAGAGTTGGAGGGGTGAAGACTCGAGAATCGTAAACTAATGTAATCATTTTAACTCTGTGACTTTGTCGAGGGAGGTGGAAGAGTTGGAGGGGTGAAGACTCGAGAATCGTAAACTAATGAGCAGATTAGTTGACCACCAGTCAATACCATTGATATCACGCTTGCTCCCTCTTTCAATATTAGAAGTGAAGATTTACAGAAGCAAAGAAGACCAAATAGTTACAATGAATCCTTATTACACGATTTTAACATTGTACACTTCATCTGCATTTGAGACACCTGCGGGACCATCATCAAATATTGCTTACCTCCCCCACCTGTAATCGCTATCCTCTTAAAACAGTTTTCTGCAGCTTAAGGGCTGCTTACTTGAATTTATAGAGTGTACAGTTAATAAAAAAATACGGTAATAAGATGATTTAAAAAATAAAATAAATTATTTAACTATGAAACGGAATATTTTAGGTTAGTTATATTATAGCTATTTGCCTCTAAAAAAATTAATTTACGTATTAAATTTAAAGAAGTATCTATTTTAGAACTTGAGCAAAATTGATTTATCTTAATTAGGTTTCTGGATTTGATAGCCTAGATAGGAAGCCTAATTTTTCAGCTATGAAGATTTTTATTTTTTGTTACATCCAGTGCAGATTTCAATATCAAATTCAATATGGATGACAGTGGTGTAACATGTTGAATTCACTCAATATTGAATAGCACCACAATAGCGAACTTGAAAAAGCCTTGTATAGTCATTGGTTCGATTCCACTTTGTTTCAAGAGTTTTTAGCAAATATGTTTAAAACATGACTACAGGGAATAGCGTGTTGGAAATTTACCGCCCTCCCTCAAAAAAATAAATAGATAAAATAAATAGATAAATAAAATTGTGCAATATGAGATCTTGCAGAAAAAAGAGGCTAAGAAAATAAGAAAGCAATTTCTTGAAATACAAGCTACACAGATATATCCAAATATAGCTAAAACGTGCACTAAATTCCAAAGAACGAAAAGGAAAATTCTACAAACTCAGGAATGAAAATGTACTTTATTAGTAATTACCATGATCAAATTCAGTAATGTTGCTTATGTGTAAAGATCACTTTACAAATATGCAAAGTCCTACAGAATCCTTGTTACATTTAATCTACACTGGCTTCCAAAAGTTAAGCACGGACGGTTAAATCAACAAAAATGGAAAAGTAATGCTTTGATTAACTCAAAATTGTGCATGAAGGTAGCAAATGTGTTTATGCATTAAAGAAAACAAGAATTATGTACAAAGATGAAAAAAATATTTACTTTTCGTAAGTTATATGATGACGTCACATTTGGGTCATTAATAAAATGATGTTTAAAGACAAACAAAGCAAACAAATCCTACATTAGTATGGTATCTGACCATCCCAGATCTTCACGCGCACACTTTACAACGATTTTCCATGCTTTCAATGAGGTGATCAACCATCGCAGATGCGAGGAATAGCCATTCCTCCAATATAGCAATTTTCAACTCTCTGAGACTAGCTGGAAGAGGTAAAAGTGCAGAGACAGCACGTCCGAGGGCATGCCAAAGGATTTAAATGAGATTAAGGTAGGAGGAATACGCCGGCCACTCCATACGAGAAACGCCCTCACTTTCCAGGTATTCATTAACAAGCTCTATGGGGACGGGCATTATCGTTCATAGGGAGGAAATCAGGACTAACTGTTGCAGAGTAGAGTCTCGCAATGGGAAATATTTTATTGTATTTATGAAATATAACTATAACACGAGAAGTGCTGCAGTTATCAACCGAAAAATGAAAATTTGCATTGGGTGCTTAACTTTTGGAAGTCAGTATATCATAACATACTTTGAAACTTAATTAGGTATTGTGCGCATCAGGAAAATGTATATCATCTGTCATATTTTTAAAGAGAAAATAGTATGTGTGCAGATCGTTTTAGAAATATGCAAAATCCTGTTGTATTCTTGTTACATTTAATCTATCTTAACATACATTGAAACATAATTAAGTATTGTGCGCATCAGGAAAATGTATATAATCTGTCATATTTTTTAAAAAGAGAATAACATGTATAAAGATCACTCTAAAAATATTCAAAATCCTATTGTATCCTTGTTATATTTAATCTATCTTAACATATTTTGAAACATAATTAGGTACTGTGTGCATCAGGAAAATGTATATCAACTGTCATATTTTTAAAGAGAAAATAGTATGTGTAAAGATCACGTATGTGTAAAAATCATTTTAAAAATATGCCAGCTCC
Organism: Amaurobius ferox; assembly: GCA_951213105.1. Classification (NCBI taxonomy): domain Eukaryota; kingdom Metazoa; phylum Arthropoda; class Arachnida; order Araneae; family Amaurobiidae; genus Amaurobius; species Amaurobius ferox. Next base: position 32,332,200 of record OX578137.1, read on the forward strand.
TATTGTATCCTTGTTACATTTAATCTATCTTAACATACTTTAAAACATAATACGTTATTTTGCTTGCTCATCAGGAAAGTGTATATCATCTGTCATATCCTTTAAAGAGAAAATAGTAACTTAAAATAGTAACCGTTAATTACGTAATTACGCACGACAAAAAACAAAACCATTTTGTTGTAAATATTGCAAAGAATATGGGAAACAATTCTTTATAAAATAGATATTTTCCTCTATTTTTTTCCGTCTGAAATATCTTTCCGAAAGTTTTCATTTAATCAATATTACATAAAAATATTGTTTTCATATAAAAATATTTTTTTTACACAGCCTAACACTACCTGCCCATAACACACACATTTATGTTACATATATAATGGATATCTAACAATCTATACTTAGCTATTTAAAACTCTATACACTCTATACTTACTTCTCTATTTAACGCCATACATTTTTAACGTAAGAGATTTAACAAAAATATTAGGTTTGTGATATACAACGTTGAAATAAATCAGTTTTCTTATGTCATAATTTAAAATTTATGAACTGCATGATGGACGTACAATAAAATATTTAAAAAATACGTTTTATATCTTTGATTGCAATGTATGTCAACTGTTTTCTTTAAAATGTAAGCGAAGGTGAAAATAAAATTGGCTATCCATCTTCACATGAGTTAAATTTTCTTCCATATATTTAGAAGATTCAGATATCAGCTTCTCAGTTTGATTAATTTTAAATTACGAATATATATTACCCGAATTCACAGTATATATTATCAATAACTCATATCGATTGATATTACCCTCATTAAATTTAATTTAATCTTGTAAAAGCCAATTGTTAAAGAAATAAACACACACGCATATATATTCAATTTGTATTGTACAAAATGAATTGTACATTTGGCGCCTTTTCAGATAGTAACATGTAAAAGCAGTTCGAAGTACCTAATTTATTTATACTTCATGCAGCTCTAAATTGACAATAATCAATATTGATGGCACCCTCAATAAGTAATATAGTCGATATATTAAAATATTATAACAATTAATTCAGCGTCATTTTCATCAACTTAGCGTCATTGTCTGCAATTTTGACGAAAGTTTCGTCAAACTGGGGAGAAATATTGCCAAGTTGACGATATTTCGTTTTATTATTATCCAAGTTCACCAAATGTATCACCAAGAGTTACAAGCAAAAGGACAGGAGAAAATTTCTAGATGGTATGCCAGTTGTATGATGGGATACAAAAGTTGCAAAATATTACCTCTCATAAACGTCATTATAATCCATTTGGCGCCATTTTTATCATATTTACGACATTTTCGTCAAATTGGTAACATTTAAAAAGTCGCCAAGTTGATGGCATCCCATTAAATTCGTCGCAAAAATTTTAACTAGGTTTTAAGGACGGACGGGCGGATAAATAGATTATTCTTATATTATTTCCAAGATATTAAATTTTCATTAAATAGTCGTCAGTTTCAATGATTTAGCGTCATTTTTATCAATTTGGTGACATTTTCATCAACTTGACAATTTAAAAAATATAAGTCGCCAAATTTGCGATATTCCGCCAAGTTTATCTTCAGAATTTCGCCAACCGTCACGGACGGAGAAATAGGTAATTCCTATATTAGAAAAATAACTATTAGCGAATTGTACGGAGTCAAGATACAAAACAATTACCCAAAGTATCTTCTCTCTTGAATGGAACAAACTAGATCCATGGGAATGATATTCACAAATTTATAGCGACTGGCTGAGAATTGATGAGTTATTACTCCATTATTTGGATTGCTTGTTAAATATTTCAAGAAATTGTGTTTATTACAGTCATATTGCCCTTAAAGAGATATATTTTAATTGCTTTTAACTATTTTTAGAATGACATTAAAAATTCAGAAACCAATTTTCGATATTCCATCTCAAGTGATTATGGGAAATGTTAATACCGGTCACGTACTACCTACGATTAGCTGTATCCTTAACTGGCCCATTCATTTTCCTTTAATATGATTTGTTCCAACAAATATTTAAGTAGTGTAGAATTATAATAGTGAGATATAATCTTATTCATGTTTGGGAAAACATAATCTTAAGATAGAAATGCAAATATTTATATTTAACATTTTTATGCATTAATCGTAAGGTAGTGTCATTTTGTATATTATATTTATTACGATGTTTGTAAAGCATTTTTCTTAAATTGTCCTTATAAGTTTGGAAATAATCTACCGTGATTATTACTTTCCCTTTAATGCGTTGTATATATACAGAAAATTTTTGAAATTATGTAGAAATTTGTTTTTCGTATTTTTAATGAATTTGTACAGTGTAACAGAAAGACTGATCATACTTATATATTTTGAATCATTTGTATCATACAAATACTTCCAATTAGAATACTGTTTTAAATCACACTGACTTCCAAAAGTAAAGTTCGCAATGCAAATTTTTATTTTTCGAAAGCGTATTTGAATTTGAGTGGCTGAAAATCGCTGCGAATGTAGATGGCAGTATTCAAACATCAGATGGTACAGCCAATCACGATTGACTGTCCGGATATATGCTAATTAGGCAGTCGTTAAAGATGCTAGCATTCTGAAGGGTTTGAGGACGTACAATTAAATGCTGATAAGAAGTGTTTATAACTTTTGTAGGATTATTTTTTATTATATTCGTGTTTCTATAGCTGAAAGAAGACAAATGACAGATAGTGAGTGCTGTCGGACGCATTGAAGCAGGACAGTCAATCCAAGGCGTAGCTATTTTCTTTGCCGTTGATCATTCGGTAATTTCTCGATTATGGAAACAATTCCAAACAAGTCAAATAATTGTCCGGAGACCTGTGCCCGGTCGTCTAAGGGTTACCACCCCCTCTGGTGATCAGTATATTGCTATAGTAGCCAAGCGGAATCGACGAGTGATCTCCACAACTGTTACATCCATGGTTGCAGCGGCACTTGGTAAGACAATATCTGCCAGTTCTGTACTCCGTAGGCTCCACGTGAAGGGACTGTATGCTCTAGTACCACGTTTTTGTATTCCACTAACTGTCCAAGCCAGAGGGGCAAGATTAAAGTGGTGTCGTCAACTTGTCAATTGGACTGTCTGAGATTAGTGCAACGTCCTGTTCAAGGACGAATCCAGATTTGCCCTAGAATCAGATGATAAGCGTGCAAGGGTCTGGAGAGAACGAAGCATACGCAATCAGTCCAAGAACATCATGTTACACCACGCATTCAGAGGTGGCAGCGTCAGGGTGTGGGTTGGAATTTCAATGGAATATCGCACAGAGCTGAGTATTTTTAAAGACGGTTCTGTGACTGCTGCGCGGTATCGGAATGAAGTCCTGGACCCCATTGCGAGACTCAACGCTGCAGCAGTCCTGATTTCCTCCTTATGGACGATAATGCCCGTCCCAATCGAGCTAACATCGTTGACGAATACCTGGAAAGTGAGGGCATTTCTCGTATGGAGTGGCCGGTGTATTCCCCCGACCTTAATACAATTGAAAACCTTTCGGATGCCCTCGGGCGTGCTGTCTCTGCACGTTTACCTCCTCTAGCCTGTCTCAGAGAGTTGGAAACTGCCCTATTGGACGAATGGCCATTGCTCGCTTCTGCAATGGTTGATCACCTCATTGAAAGCATTGAAAATCGTTGTAAAGTTTGTGTGAAAGTCCGGAATGGTCACATACTATATTAATATAAGTTTTGTTTGGTTTGTTTGCCTTTAAACATCATTTTGTTAATGGCCCAAATGTCACGTATTCTTATAACTTATTAAAAGTAAATATTTTTTTTTTCATCTTTGTACATAATTCTTGTTTTCTTTAATCATAAACACATTTTCTACTTTCATATACAATTTTGAGTTAATCAAAACTTTACTCTTCCATTTTTGCTGATTTTGCCATGCGTGCTTAACTTTCGGAGGCCGTTGTATAAAAATAATTATATCAAACTTCTTTCAAAACAGTGTGGCGTCTTAGCGTAAAAATGCAGCTTATATATATATATATATATTTTCAATTCCTTACAATGAAAGCCGTCGAGGAACATGCATAATTCATTAAAGCTACAAAATAAAAGTAAGCACGAAAATAGAAATACAACAGTACAAAAAACGGTACTATTTACCATAAAATGAAATAAAAATAGGTATTTAGGGATTGCAGGATATTTAAAATGTTATACGATGTATAAAAAATGCAAAAAAACAATGATATAATTATTTTTAATGGCAATAAAAGCAAATATTTAATAATTAATGACACCTATGCATGCCACCTATATTTTAAATACATGGAAACACTAAACAAGAAAAATGCAGTAGGATACAAAGAGAAAAAAAAATAAAGACATAAAATAAAGAAAGCAAACACTTAAATATTCCAATAGCATAACTCAAGTAAAAAATATATGGAACTTAAAATAGTGAGAAGAAAATATACTGAATATAATAAAATGAAAAAAAAAATCGAATATCTGCATTTACAAGAGACATTGTAGGGGCAGGGGTAAAAATCAGTAGAATATACAACTATAAGCAGATTCTTATAGCAGTAAATAATTAATGAGCAATTAAGGCAAGTAAATTTTCTTACATTTTATATAATGGGCTATATTTATCTGAAATGTTTAAAGAAATATTTTATTTATCCTGGTTTTTTTTCTGCTTGCTTTCTGAAATTGACAGGTATAATTTCAACTCTTTTATGCATACATTACACTTTAAATGCATAAATCAAAAACTTCATTGAAAACTAAAAGTGGTTTGCCATTTTTACAAACTGTCGATTTTATGTTATCAACAAGCATAACGCGCATAATAAGTTCAATTTAATTACAAAAATTCCCAGCTTCTGCAATAAACTAACCACCAAACATTTTATTGGATAGTTTTAAGATATCACATAAATCAAGTGTAAGAAAAAAGCAACTTTGAAGTAAGTCCTTTGGGGTATCGTTTGTATAAATTATTTGCTGCTGTCACAAGAAGATAAATGTACTTTGAACATAATCGTATTTGTTTTGTTTTTTTCAAACAAACTAGAAGTAACGTAATGGCAAAACAAACGTATTCGATATAATTTGCCTTTATTATACTTATATAACTAACACGAGAAGTGATGCAGTTATCAACCGAGTGAAAAATAAATTTTAATGTTTCCAACGCACAACTTTCTCTACAAATTAACACATTTCGATATTGTCAGAAATCAATAGCGCAAATTAGAACTCTCTTATGATTGGAAAGCAATCTCTTGGAAACAATAGACAACGATCTCTTAGAAAACAATAGACTTACTACTGTAATAAGCATATAAAATGTTGTATAATTTATTTGATTATTTTTAGAAATATCGCAGACTTTATAGAACAGTAAAATAGGTAATATTTCTATACCAGGTTATGATGTCTAATAAAAATCTGATGTCGACAGTATGACTTTTCCTACATAACGGAATGACTCTACACTTCTTTATCTGCTAAATAATGGTGTGCATGATCAATAGCACAATGCTAAATTAAAATTTTCACGGCTTATTAGTCCAAATAGAATGACTTATTTACACTAAAGATATGCGTAAAACCGCACAAAAGCTTGGTTTCACTGTCACTTGAACGATAATTTTAAACTGATAAATTTCCAGCTGCACACCTTAAAAGGTAACTATATTTATATGAATATTTTATTTTATTATTTTATATGAGAAATGCTCAAAATGATGGGTATATTTTATTTTACACTGAAAAGATTGTTTTAAACAAGCAAAAAGATAACATGAGATGTTCATTTTACGCAAATACATTTGTTACTCGATGAGATTAATTGGAAACATCACTTCTTTTGCATATTCCGAAGTTGAAAACGAACTCCATATGCGATTTTTGTGGCGGTAGTGAAAGGTAATTAGAAAAATATATATATTCAATAATTTTTTGATTTTCTGTCACTTTTCAAATTATTTATTAATATATTGCAGTTTCGATAGCTTAGTAAAATATAGTTTATTTCGTCCAAATCTGACCACAAACAAAGAAGATATCGACGATGAAACGTGTGAATGCAATATATTTATAAGCAGTCCACCGGCCAATCATGCGGTCAGTGCAAGAGATAAGCACATTCTAGCGCATAACGCAGATGTCACATATCTAAAATTCAATATTTTTACAATTTGAACACATCAAAATTGTTTTATAATGCTGTTTATTCAGTGTAAGTAATCAGAAGAAAATTACATATTGAGTTTTGTATTGGGTTTTGTTGCATATTGAGTTCCACAGGTACTCGTATATCACGTCCAGTGTTCCTTTCAGGCATAACTCCGTGGGGGGGATGTCGCTCCCCGAAGACATTTTATGTTAGCCCTAGTTTCCATTTATGTGGTAGCATTTAGATATATTTATATAGGGCAAATAGAAAATTTGCCCCCTCCCCGGCGAATCAGTTCTGAAAGAAACACTGATTAGGTCAATCAACAATACAACTAAACAATGACGAGTGTATATACTCTATAAAAAGTTCGTAAAAAATAACCTAACTATTGGAGCACTTAACCAATCTACACAACTAGAAAAGTGTCTATCCATTACTTGTGAAATTTATAAAATGACGATATTTCGCTAAATTCGTCACCAAGGTCTCCGAATGTATCGTTAAAATCAAGTGACCCAGACTTTCAAATTATAACAATTTTTTTCTGCCAGATAACAGTGATTTCCTGTCAAAACAGTATGATGTCACTTCCGTTACATACTTCCATTTCTTTCCTGTCACATTTCATCCATGATTTTCTCCTAACCCCGGACCGTAAGATGTTTCAAATTATTAAACGAGACGAGCCTATTTAGCGCATTATACCTTTAACGAAAAGTGCGCCATTTGGAAGGCATATTCTAAATATTTGCAGTGCTCAAAAATATTCAGAACGTGAAATTCCCAAAACGTTTTACAGAAAGATCCGGAAAAATTCCTTGCTCAAGTTCGCACTGCGTTGAAGATCTTGAATGCTCTCGGGGATTCAGTTGCAACTTACTCGGCAAAATCCTTAAATCACTCCATTACCGGAGGAAATGCAAATATCAAGACTGATAGTAATAAATCAGAGTTTGGGATTCTTAGGTTTCTTGAAATGAGTATTCGTTCCTAAAATAAATTATTTACTTCTATAAAGGTTCCATTTCAGCTGCAATTGCGAGTTCCAAACGGCTAATGGTCACTAAATGGAACGTCTACAGGCCTTTATAAAAGTTCTAATAATCAAAGCTAATTTTACATTTAATCATAAAAATGAAATAATGCACATTTTTATGGGGGAAAAGCTCTAAATATTTTGAGAATATTTCTGTACCGTCAACCATAATTCGAATTTTCGAAGTTTTGGGTTATTTACTTGATCTGGAAGACGAGACTGATTGAATGTTCGTAAAATCTAGATTCTGGCTCGAATAAAAATGATCGGTCCTTTTGAAAAGTGATTTTGAATTTTTCTTTAATCATTCCTTTGTATCGTCATCCCTAATTCAAATTTTTGAAATATTACATTTTTTTTTGTTGACCCTGAAGCTGAAACTAGTCGATTATTATTTCGCACCGACAAAGCCTAATTCGAATTTTTGAAATTTTAGATTTTTTTTCCCTTTGTCTCGAACCAGAGACGGATCGAATTATACCCAAATCAAGATTCTATCTATGGTGAGAGTGTTGGATAGTTTTGTGTGTGGTACTCACCTCCTCACTCCCTCACTCATTAAGTTCAATGCATAAGTGATTTTGAAATAGATGCGAGTAAAATTACAATCGTGTACAATCGATTACAATCCGTCTCGAATCAGAGACGGATCGAATTATATCCAAACCAAGATTCTATCTATGCGGAGAGTGTTCGATAGTTTTGGTACTCACCTCCTCACTCACTCACTCATTAAGTTCAATGCATAAGTGATTTTGAAATAGGTGCAAGTAAAATTACAATCGAGTACAATCGATTACAATCCGTCTCGAACCTGAGACGGATCGAATTATACCCAAACCAAGATTCTATCTATGGGGAGAGTGTTCGATAGTTTTGTGTGGTACTCACCTCCTCACTCACTCACTCATTAAGTTCAATGCATAGTATATAGGTGCGAGTGAAATTACAATCGCATAACACTTATGAAAGAAGTAAATTGCAAAACGGAAGCTATTTAGGTCCAATAACACTAATTGATATAACTTTCTACCCGAAATCAAGTAGTCTATCCACCCTATAGAACAATGTTGGAAATGACACTTTGTAAACAACCCCGTAATACACAGTAAAAAATATTCTATTGCAAAAACATATATACACCCCTAAGAAATTCAGTTACAGTCGCGAAACACAGCATGTATGTATTGATTGAGGAGATAATCAAAGGATTAGAATTTGGGAGCAAACAATATTTTATTAAGAAACGGTGGCAACAAGAAGATGACATGTTAGACATGCCGATCCTCTCGAGTAGTTGTCTGTCTAGCACGTCCTGACCCTCTACAATGGTTACATGTGCTTTCTCTGATCCACTGTTGCCAAAACCGAGCAAGTACTATCGCACCGGCTAAGATGACAACTGATACGTCTATTGGACCTACCAGCTTTCCTTAGGCCTATGACGAGGCCCCTCTCTAAATCCGACAATTGTTCGTAACGCCGTCGAGTACATTTCAAAAGTATCTTTGTACACAACTTGCAGTATCAAAGCAGAAAATCCAGTTCCAACTGCCTGTGACTAAGAATACCTGTCGTTTTAAATGCTGCACTATGCGTCGTTCTTTTACGCGTTACACAAGTCCTATAATGTCATTGGGACTCACAATTTATATAACTCTTAAAACGATATTTGCATGTAGAGATTCAGGCTGTAGTTCAATTTTTACCGGCGATTATATTTTGCAACAAAGTGTATACGCTTTCAGCTATCCTGTATCAAGCTATTCCGTAAGATGATGATGATTTCCAAATCCCCCGTAGAAAGCAAAACGTTTTCTTCTGTATAAGGCCTGACTCTACAGTCGTTCCCAATATCCAATATCAGTTCCTAGCAAAAATTAAAGAGAGTGAACTAACTGTTAAGACATAGGTAAGCACTTCAGTTACTGAATGCCATTTCGTTTGGTAAAGTGTTGGTATTTTCATCTGGCGGATGTCTCTTACTAATAAGTTTCGCCCATTCTATAAGAAAATAACTTTTCCTAACTTCCCTTTTACTGAAAATAAACCTATGTGAATATTTGACATTCTTCATTTATTTATACCTGAGGCTAATAATTTATAATTAATCAACCAATAAGCATAATTACATTACCCTTGGAAAAATATCGAAATTTAATTTTACATAGACGATAATATTAGCAACAATGCCGTAATAAATGTTTATCTCGAATTGGGACTTTTAACTTGTCATTTGCATAATGATATATCGTCAGTGATGTCTCTGTTTTAAACATTTATTTCGCTTGTTAAATGGGAAATTTAATGGAAAACATTTATGCATGAATAATTAATCTAGGCAAACATAACATGGTAAAAGTTTTTGTATAGACAGATACAAATATTTATTCGAATTCTCAATGGAAACTTTTAGGAAAGTATATATTCAATTGTCAAATTATTAACAGCATTTAAGGAATTATTTTGCATGAATAGTTATTAGGACGACTTTGCATTTTATTTAAAGTAGTCGTTAACGAGGGTAGTCGTTTCATACATGGAATATTACAGTTTTTCTTGGAAAGTCCTTAAGATATACGTATACCTTCAGAAGAGATTGTTGAAATAATTTATATTTCATTATTTTATTTGCATTTTGAGGTGTTGATTTTCCACTTATCTGTATGCCGCTGAAAACTAACATACACTACACAACATAGAAAATGCAATACCATGAAGCTTTGGCCATATAATATGAAGCTTTGACCATATGGAGTCTGTGGAGGCGATATCTCAAGGACGAATAAACCATTTCGAAAATAGTTTAGATAGTTTCGAACGATTATTACAAACTGTGAATACTCAAGCTCTATTTATTTAAAACTCAATCGAATGCTCAAAAGACTCAAAAAATCCCCCTCCAATTTTCGAAAAATATTTTTAAACAATCATTACAAAATAAGCATTTTCAATGATAAAAATAGCTGTTTCAGACGTATATTTTCATTAAAAAAATTTAAACCTCCAACATGAACCATTCTTGAAACATTGTTCGATTTTCGAATAGATTTTTGAAATATCAAGACTTTGAATACGCATAATCATTTCATACGTAATTTTTAACTAAAAAATAATTGTACATTAAATCTGGAACGCTAGTATGAACCGTTTTCAAGATATTGAACGTTTATCCAATACAATAGAAAAAATTATGTAACATTAAAAAAAGTAGGTAGTAAATATCGACAAATAAGTTCACTTTCCATATGCAATATTATGCAATATCGTTCTGGTGAATCTAGATCGCTCCATTTACGAATCATGCTACATTTTATAATTGTATTAAAATTGGACGCCCAAAAATTCGATAACATTCATTTACTTTTTTAAATTAATAATTTTTAAATGTTAATTTAATTTTTATGAGGATTTTACCCTCGAGAATAAATGCCAAAATTATTGTTCTGTGAAACATATACATAATTTCTCTGTAAAAGAGTGAAGTCATGTAAATAAAGTCATGTGCTACCCACATCATATATTTTTTGTTCCCGTTTTGATAGCAGATTCTAGCACCAACTACAGAAGATGCATATTGCTTTTCTATAAAGAATACCTGTCAATTTTGAACAAAATAGTTATTATTATGTTTATCTCGATTAAAAATGATTTTAGAAGAAGAAAATTAATATACAGAATTGTATTACATAAAACCACTTCGCTTAAATGTATATTAATAAAAGTTTATGGATTTGCAAATATCAAATTAAAAATTTGAATACAGCAGGAAATTCGTAATGCACATATGCCAGAAATAGAGTTCAATCAAAAAGGTGATTCAAAAGATTTTTTGAGAGAAACTTTATTTTTATAGCAAAATGAAGGAGAGCCTTGCTTCCGAAATTGAGTTTACTTCCGCCTTACATACTTCTGCTTTACATAGTCGAATGGGCTTTACAGACCTCGGGCAAAGGGGGCGACAACCGAAAGACGCTAAAAAAGGAAATGCACAAATTCGACGACAGATTAGACAACAGAATGACATAGCAATAGATTCATATCCGCTGAGATGCAGTAGAGAAGTATTCCGCTACATATAGCCACAGAGATTGAAGGAGAAATTCAGCAGAATGCCATGATGATTCCGTAAGAGTGTGTTCCACAGAAATTCCACAAATAGTCCACAAAAAATATCCTGATTTCGACTTCAACAAAATGAGCAGATGCAGTACAAGTTTGAAGGTATGTGCCCATTAATTACTGTAGCAGGTCATAGAACATCTTGGTAATAATAACTTACTGGTCTCACATGTCCTATCTCATATGGCCAATCTCACATGTCCTATCTTCTCCGCAATAATATGATAATTATTGTAATCAACTTAATAATTAAACAAATGTTGTTAATAAATAATAATGATTTTAAAATTAAAAATGGTGCAATTAATTGAGTAGTTTTATGTTAATAATTATTCTATTACAGGAACTCGAATTGAAGATTAATATGGTGGGTTTAAGCGGCACACAACGCAATATGTTTTAATGACTTGCACGATTTACGATAATTACGGTCATGTTCTAAGATTTATTAAATATGTTTCTTAAATGTAACTTTAAGTTACGTAAGTTTTGTGCACCACAATATGCATGTATATTGTGTATATATATATATATATATATAACAAAAATAAAAGATTCTTAAAAACTAATTCAAATTACATGTAATATTAGTAATACTTAGTATGTATTCTCATTATTGTTATCTGTTGTTTCTTCAATGATTTCTAGATACTTGACATTGTTTCGTGTTTATTCTACCCTTAATTGTTGTATATTTTAGTATTTATGAAATAAAAAATCGTGGCGCTCACTGCCCGCATTTTTTTCTGTTGGTCGTTATTTCCTATTAGTAATGCATCATTCTTATATTGTTTGCTACTTTCTTAAATGATTAATTTTTGGCTTTTTCTAGGTGTTACAATTCATCTCTTATTTCTTTGGATTATCATACACTATTTTTATTATATATATATATATATATATATATATATACATATATATATATATATATATATATATATATATATAAAGAAAATTTTTGTTAATAGGGGATTGAACCACCCTTTGACTGAAGTACACATTGTATGATAGAGGTCATGCACAATATTTAAGGGAATATGCAGCCATTCCTCCTGCAGAGTAGTTTCTAAATCCGAAAGTGTGTTTGGAGGCGGAACTCACGCACGAAGTTTGAACTCCAAATATCCCCATAAATGTTCAATAATGTTCAAGTTAGAAGACTGAGGGGGGGAGGGCAGCCGAGATGTCCTACTTCATCGTCATGCTCTTCGAACCATGCTTCTGTGAACTCTGCACCATTGGCGTTGCTTAAAGGCATTACGTGATGTCACCAACTGCTTACGAATTGCCACTCTGCCGTAAATGTTCTCAGCATGGAGTTCCCTTTTGACAGTTTTGGTTGAAATGGGGTCCTGCAGATAACTGGTCCTTTAGGTTGTTATATCTGGTAATGATTGCTTGTGCTTTCGGGCCACTAAGCACTTCAACACCCATCTATCCTTATCATTAAGCTTTGTCTTTCGCCCACTGTTGTGCTTTGAATATGCCACCTTAGCGTCTTTCGTGTACTCTGTCATAACGGCTGATATCGTGCTTCTTGCATGACCCAAGAGGTTTACTGTTTTCGTCACCGAGGTTCCAGCTAAACGCTCTCCAACAATCATGCCTCTTTGGAACTCTTTCAGGTCTGACATTGCAGCGTGTCTCAGAGAGTATGACAGACACATGCAACACCTATGACTGCTGTTGAGAAAATGATACATTCCCTTTCACGGCCACTAGGTGGCAGACTTCTGTTCCAGGTGGCGCGACTGTACTGTAGGTGTGAAACGCAGCATACTTTTCCACAGTCGTATTATTTTGTACCCCATCTGTATGTATGTATATATATATATATATATATATATATATATATATATATATATATATATATATATATATATATATATATATATATATATGCTTGACCTCAACTAAATACTTTTTCTTTCATTTTACTAAGATCGCAGAAAATGTAAAAGATGAAATTCATAAAAGCAGGAGGAATTCGTTATCAAATATCAAATGTAAGGGAAGAATGTAATATTCCATACTAGTATCTTGCAGCTCAATCTGTAGAGCCGTAGCATTCGAATGCACGGAATTCGAATCCTTTTGTCATTAAAATATTACAGGTAAATCGAAATAATATTTGAAAGAATATACAAGTGTTCTGCAACTATATATGTAGAAAATTAATTCGAATCAGACGAATCTGTTTCATTTCTTGAATCAATCTGCATGAAAATAATATTCTAAACATAAATTATACAAGAAACAAAATTTCATCCAAAAATGTATTATTAAATAGCACACAACGAAAAACATGCTTATTATAACCATTGAATTATTCATTCATACAAATGCCTTTTAAAAATACGAAATGAAAAAGCGATATTAATTCATGACTGCTTCTTGAAGGTATCCTATTTACATAAAAATGGCATAAATTCCTTGCTCATAATATGTTCCATTCGTACCTTATGTAAATATCACCTTATGTAGGTTATCTGATGTGCATGTATAATGTAAACATGAAGAAATGAAAAGAAAATTTACCAATGACGAACATTTACAGTAAAATATAAAGCACACACAAATAAATTTCCCTAGATTTTTATTCTTAAACAAAATTATTTTAAGATTATATTCTAAACTTTATTTAACAAATAATTTTTAACTTCATGTGGCATTCGGTTTCATGTTCTCTTTCTAGCTTGCAACGGGAAGCGAAATATCATATTTGCTGAACAAATGATATTCTTAACATATTAACATACTGTAACATTACTTCAAAGGAAATGAATATTTTTTGTAACACGATCTCGCACACAATCCTACAACTTCTTGTTATTAATTACAAGCATGCCATAAACATCATGAAAATAATTTCCTTGATTGTTTTTGAAAAATATGAGGCTTGATGTGGATAATTAAAATTTCTAATATCTACAATCAAACTCGTGATTATGGCTGCAACATGATGTCTAATTATTCCTAATTAAAAGAACTCACAAAACATTCAGTTATTTGAAAATAGTAAGAACACTGATTTTATAATAGTACTTTAGATTTTAAATTAAATACGCGCATTGACTCTATAGGCTGCATTTTAACATCCTATGAACAATATCGTTCGGCAAACGATGTCTGCGCAGAAAGTGGGTTGAACTTATCGGTTTTCTAACTTCGCGAATTTTAAAGATATTGCTTTGATTTTATAATACAATTATTTTATCATTATAAACATTGTCTAAAAATTTCATTTGAATCAGATGAGAACTTTGGAAAGCTGCGCTTAAACTTCAAATGTTATTTCCCCTCGCAAAAGGGAAGTGTTTTATTTTTTAGATACTGAGATACTGCAGTTACTGCTTGAATGTTTCCGCTTCTTTCTTTGATTTATTTTTCTGAGACACTGAAGTTGCTGTTTGCGTGTTTCCTCCCCTTTGTTTTATTTTTCTGAGAAACTGCAGTTACTGCCTGCGTATTTCTTCCACTTCGTTTGTTTTATTTTTCTGAAACACTACAGTTACTACCTGCGTGTTTCCATCTCTTTGTTTCGTTCTATTTCTTGGCGCTTTCGTAGTTGCTTCGGTTTCGCTTTTGGTTACAACTGCGACTTTTTTTTTAAATTGTGTGGTGTTGTATATGTATTATTTAGGCAACAACAGCTTATTCAGAGGATTACATCTTAAATCTCCAAAAACGACGACTATTCGTTACATAAAAATCAATAATTTAGTTCCTTAAACATGTACAAAATGTTATTGCAAAGATAAATATGTACTATATAATACATACTATATAATATATTTACAACCCAAAGTACGTCCCAAGTAATTATTGACACAATTTAAACCCCTCGTCCATGTATCGACACTTTTGATAGTCTCCTTTCTGGTAGGTCGGACGGTCTGGGTTTCAACAATCAACAACTCTTGATAGTCTAATATACTGGGAGTCGATATCGTACTCTTTGGCGAACCCTGATCTAAATGCTGGTGGCACAAAATAATTAGAACAAAGGAATAAGCCAATTAATATTTTTAATTTAACATAGCAATATTGTTTTTCACAAATGAATATATGAAAACTGTTATTGAAATAATAGAAATGTGTAATGTTTGAAATTTTATTTGAAAAATGTATCATGTACTTCGTATTTTGTATACTATAAGTTAGATAACTTATAAAGAAAGGTAAAAAAAAATAATCAATAATGTTTGAATAAAATAACTTTTCTGCATTTTTATAAATGCAAAAAATTTAATTAAAATCGCTAAACTCTTTTTCATTTCCAGAAATACACCAGTGTGAAAAATAAAATATCAGTTATAAATAATGCAAAAGAAAAACATCAATTCAAAATCTTATTCAGCAACAATAAAAAAAAATGCTAAACATTCAGTAAGAGTACAATTGATTTATTCATTCATATAAACAAACTTTTTTTTAAATGAAATGAAAAGGTAAAATTAATTCATGAATGTATCTTAAAAGAATCACATTTGCATAAAAGTAACATAAAGGGCTTAAAAGCCATGCTTAGATAATAAAAATTATTGTTTTGTACTTTATGCGAAATCTGTTGGTTTTTTTTACATTTTTCAAAATGTATACATTATGAAAAAAATAGAAACTTAATCGGTAATTGTACATATATCATGAAACAAAGGAACTACTTAACCATACCTTTAAGTTATTGATATTTGTAGATTTAATGTGATAAAATATTTAAAATAATAATAAAAAGCACATTTAACTTATAGAATTGGGAGAATTTTTTTTACGTATTTGTGATGCGAAGTAAATTAGATTAATCAATATGTGATGGTTTACAAAAAAAGAATCCAGTTGTTGAAAATTTCAAAATTGAGTTCAGGACCTTATTAAGTACAACTTTTCAGGCTCATTATAAAAACAAAACAGCGTAGTTTTAAGATAATTACAACTCAACTTACAAATTTAACATTATTAATTGAATTAGAAAATATTAAAAATAAGGATACAGCTTGAAATATTTTGAGTTTATAGCGGAGTTGGTTTGTTTACCCCTCATTAGTTTAAACCTTGGTTTAATCCATGGTTTTTCTGAACCACTTTTTGTTAAAACAGTAGTTTAGACTAAGATTTGATCAAACTTTTTACTTTCCTTATGTGCATAATGTATAAGGAAAGTATTGTGACGGGGTCGAAAATTCGAATTCGAGTTTTCGACGAAAGAGCACGTTCCAAGTATCCCTTATCACGAATCAAACATTTTTGAGGTGATGTCTGTGTGTGTGTGTGTGAAAGTATGTGTGTGGGTGTGTGTGAAAAAATATGTGTGTGGGTGGGTGTGTAAAAACATGTGTGTGGGTGTGTCAGTGAGTCTGTGGAGACGATATCTCACATAACGAATAGACCGATTTGAATGAAATTTGGTACAAAAATTACAATCCGTGAATACTGGACGCCTATTGCTTTTAAACGCAATCGAATGTTTAGAACCGCTCTAAATTTTCGAGTGAAATTTTGAAAAAGTCATCAAAACATCAAAACCTTTAATAAAATTACGCAAATAGACATTTCTTATGTAATTTTTTCTTAGAAAACGATTGACATAAACATTAGAACGCTAGCATGATTCGTTCTAGAGATATTGCACAGTTTTCAAATAAATTTATCAAAAAATCCCATAAATTAAAAAAATATATTAACTCTTGAGAAACATGTTCACTTTTCATATGTGATATCCTGCGATAAATGTGGTGACATCATTCTTGTCGATCTAGCTGGTTCCATTCATGAGAAAAGATACTTTGAGTAATACTTTTGTATTTGAACGTCAATAGTCATTTATCTGGTACAAGAATATCTTATTTCTCTGTCCATAACGCTTGGCGAGATTTTGGCGACAAATTTGGCGGAATGTCGCCAACTTAGCGACTTTTTAAATGTTGCCAAATTAACGAAAATTCCGCCAAATAGATAAAAATGACGCTAAATCAATGAAAATGGCGACTAATTGAAGAAAATTCAATATCTTGGAAAGAATATGTATCTACTATAAGAATAACATTTTTTTAACTGCAAAAGTGGTAAATTCATTGATTATATAAGGAAAGTCATGTGTTGTCCACATCAGATTTTTACTATTCTTTAAAAGAAAATGCGTCTTCTCTCAATTCTTGCTGATAGAAAATAATTTATTCCTGGGCATTAGCAAAACGCAGAACATAATAAAAATATTTTCCGTATTTTTGATTTATGAGATTACCTAAATAAACTAAGAATTGAAAAAAGGTACAGTTATCATTATAATGGCTTTATACGCCGTTATCTGAGTAGTAAAATCACCGACAAAATTTGTTTGTAAGCCATCTTTTAATATGAAAATTCATTACATTGAATATCAACATTTTTTATAGGAGGTAACTGGGCTCGCTTAAACCCGGCTCGAAATCACATCAACTGGACTCCACAACAATAAAGTACTGTGCTCTTCACGAATGAGTCCCGGTTTGGTGCACAGCGTGATTGCAGGCGATTATTGGTCTGGAAAAAGCCTGGAACTCGCTATCACGCCTGTAACATCCCCGAAATGTATGCATACAGAGGCAGGTGGTTTGGTGGTTTTAGCAAGGATTGCTGTCGGTGTCCGCGATGAATTCCACATCTTCCCTCGCGGTACTGTGACTGCAGTGCAGTATAGAAATAACATCCTTGATCAATATGTTCGCCCATTTCTTTCCGTCATGTGTCCTGGTGCTATTTTTATGGACGATAAAGCGCGAGCTTACAGGGTTCGCATTGGCAGTCAGTACTTCGAATCGAAAACACTGCCTAGTATGAAATGGCTATCGTGATCACCCGACTTGAATCCTATCGAGCATGTATGGGACATGCTTGAAAGACATTTAAGTTCTCTCCATGACTCTCCCCAGAATCGTTTAGAGCTACGACTATGTATGTGCCGTGAATGAAAACCAATATCCCAAATTGCCTTATACATGATCTTATTTTTGGCATGAATCGATTCTGTTGGGTGCGTGTTTCCAGCAGAAATCATCACATTCCGTATTGACAGACCTCCACCGATGAACTTTTTTGGCGCCCAAAATCCTATGTTTCTGTTTATCTCTATTATTTAATTATTTATTGATAATAATTTTCTTTACATTTTCACCGCTATTGTCTGTTATTATAACCCATGATCTGTGAAAGTTTCAATGTATCCCAATAAATAGTTTTCTTTATATCCGCTTTTTCCACTTTGTTACTTAACTTTTAGACATGGGTGCATATGGACTATTGCTGAAGTGCGGATGTTATTAATATTGATAATTATTAATTTATAAGTGCGTGAAATATAAGTTAATTGGGCACTTCGAAACAGTTTGACATGTTGTCATTTGAAAAGGCGCCAAATGAATAATTAAACTTGGATTCAACAATTCATTGCCGTGGATCTTATACATCATTTTTTCACTTTGAAAATTATGAATTCATTGCATTATATAAGGAAAGTCATGTGCTGCCAAATCAGATTTCTTTCATCACACTAAAATGGAAAGTACTGACTTTAATAAAGATGAGCTCTCCCAACACACCACAAAATTTATTTTATTAGACAATTCACACTGGGACAGCTATACACTTCTGACGGCACATAAGAATGCCTTTTTCATTCTGTTTTTCTCCAGGGTATACTTACAAGAAAACATACCAAAAGTTGGTGATCTGCTGCACTTTCGTATGTTTCTCATTACGGTCTTTAAATTATTTGTGCAATGGTTTGTTTAAATTATGGCTGCCGACAATTTAGAGCCTCGTAGGGCTTTTTGCCAAATGCTCTTAGTTTATGAGTTTTTCACTCATAAATTTGTTTAAGAAGGTAGGAAGAATATACGTTATGATTGTAAACATGAAACATTCATAAAATATTTTCAAAGACTAGAGATACAAAATAATCTGATGACTGGAAAAATGAGTATTATATGTTACATTATACTGCTGAGAACATGTAATAATCTGTCACTGGCGTCCCCCGTCTTGTCTTTCGTCTCGATCGTAGACCAAGCGGTGCCATCAGTTTGTTTTCTCTAGAATACAGCGGTGCAAACATTATTTCTCTAACCTCACACAATAGTTGCTAGAATTTCGACTCAGAATAAGGGTTGCCAGATTTGGCAATTTATCGGTTTATAACAGTTTCGTAAATAAAAATAAGCTTCAATGTACCACTAATAAAACTCGTTCATTTAATACGGAACTCTGGATAAAGAGGATATATTCAACTTCGCCTAAGAATTTGTTTTTTATTTTTACTTTTCTTATATACATATTATAATGTATAAGGAAAGTATTGTGACCGGGTCGAAAATTCGAATTCGAGTTTTCGACGGGAGAGCACGTTTCAAGCATCCCTGAACACGAATCAAAGGTTTTGGAGGTGATGTGTGTATGTGTGGGGTGTGTGTGTATGTGTGTGGATTAGTGAATCTGTGGGGACGATATCTCACGAACGAATAAAGCGATTCGAACGAAATTTGGTACAAAAATAACTATCAGAGAATACTGAAAGCATAATGTTTCTAAACGCAATCATATGTGCAGAACCCTCTAAATTTTGAAATATAATTTTGAAAAAATCATCAAAAAATCAAAACCTTCAATAAAATTAGATAAACAATCATTGTTTATGTAATTTTTCAGTAGAAAAAGATTGACACAATCTTTAAAATTCTAGCATTAACTTTTCTCGAGATATTGCATATTTTCAAATACATTTTTCAGAAAATAACATAAATATAAAAAAAAAGATTACCTATTGTGAAAAATGTTAACTTTTCATATTTAACATTATGCGATAAATTTATCACCATTCTCGTGAATCTAGCTTGTTCCATTCCGAGAGAAGATACTTTTGGTAATCGTTTTGTGTTCGGACGCCATTTGTTGTTTATTTACTATAGTAATGACCTATTTATCCGCCGATAATGCTTAGGGAAATTTTGGATGAATATCGCCAACTTGGCGTGTTTTTTAAATGTTGCCAAATTGATAAAAATGCTAAAAAAGATTGACAAATCGATTAAAATTGGTATCTTTTAAAGAATATAAGAATCTACTATAAGAATAACCTATTTTACTATCTGTAACGATTGGCGAAATTCTAGCGACGAATTTTGGCGGCACATCCCCAATTTGGCAAGTTTTCAAATGTTGCCAAATTAACGAAAATGCCGCCAAATTGATTAAAATGACGATAATTCAATGGAAATGAAGACTTATTGATGAAAATTCAATATCTTGGAATAGACATTATAAACGACTATAAGAATCACCGATTTCTCCGTCCGTAATGCTTGGCGAAAATTTTGACGGGACATCGCAAATTTGGCGACTTTTCCAAATTGACGAAAATGTTGCTAAGTGGCGCTAAGTTTATGAAAATGACGCCTAATTGATGAAGTTATTATTAAAATATTTTAATATATGGACTATATTTCTTATTGAGGATGCTATTAATATTATTAATTGTTAATTTAGAGTTGCGTGAAATATAAGTTAATTGGGAACGAAGTACTATATTTGCATGTAGTCATCGGGAAACTCGCCAAATGTACAATTTAACGTTACAAACATGGTCCCGTGAATCTTTTTATCATTTTTTAACTGTGAAAGAAGTAAATTCATTGCATTATATAAGGAAAGTCATGTGCTGCCCACATTCTTGGAGTACCATTATCATATGTTCTCACTTTTTTTCAATGAGAAATATGATAGTCGACATTTTTATGGACGGGCACGGCTTTAAATAGAGTATTTTTAGTTTATAATTATTTCACTCATAATGCATTCAAGCATCACAAAATTAAAGTTGAGTGTAAGCCATTTATAAAATCTTAAAGATGCAATTTCGAAAACCCAGACCACTCAACTCACCCTAGGGTAGTAACAGTTAGAGTAACAGTTTGAGTGGCCGGGAAAGAGTAAATGTGCAATATGTAGAATAAGCTGTAATCTGGGCATAAGAGACAGGCACATTTCTGAAACGTACTATTATTGTAGATACTATCACCCACGTGCCTGCTTCGCGTTTTTTAGCAATATTCAATACGTATCACGACGAATTTTGCTTACAGCTATTGTACCCGGTTTTCGGATTTCATACGTCGATTACTAGTGTACTTCACACGTGGACTGCGGACGTATGTGGATTGCATTCATGAATTGCTGGCGTATGTTGATTGCATTCATGAATTGCGGTCATACCTTGATTTCGGGCATATACGCAGTCGACAGATACCGCGATAAAGCTATTGCAAATTAAGAATTTTGGGGGGGTAGGATAGTCCAGTGGTTGAGGCGCGGGGATCACACTTCGAGGACCCACGTTCGATTCCCTAATCTCGCCAAACTATCCACCTGTTAGCGCGGAGCACCACTACTTTAAATTGGTGGGTTTGAAAGTAATTCCATGAGGTTGGTGGTAGGGGAAGGAGGGTATGGTCCCTGCAGACGCTGCCTCCACGAATTTGTGTAACACTGTCTTGGCCATTCAAACACATACATTACACCTTCGGGTAGGTCGAACGGTCTGGGTAGAAAGAAATTTAAAAGTTTTTAAGAAGTCAAAGCGGTCGTGGCATAGCTGCATGTGTACCCGTGCAGCGGGTTTTTTTCTTTTTTTGTTTTAAACAGGCGTATTGATAAAGTGTATTTTCGTTTTCTAGAATTCGCTGTGAGTTCCGATATCATTTTAATCAGATGTTTACATCTTAAATGTCCCATGCAGGTATTCCTTCCTAGTCCTAAATTTAGTACTTTGGACTATTTTATAATGTACTCTTTTTCAACTGCATATTATGCATTTCAATTGTAACTCTAAGTCACAAGATAACATTCAGTCATACCATCTCTTCTTGCACTTCTTTTTTTCAATTTATATTTTACTAAAATATCGTATAAATACTTTCGTAAATAAAGATAAGTTTTAACGCACCACTAAAACATTCTTATATTCAATTTTGAAAGAAAGACACATCTAATCACGCTTTAAAATGTCTTTCCCATTCCTTTTTGTCCTCAGGGAACACTTACAAAAAAAATACACTCCGAAACTCTGTGACTCGCTTCAAAGTTGCATGTTCTCATTATGGTTTCGAAGCTTTTGTTCAATGAAAAATATAGTAGCCGACTTTTTATGGCAGTACGGCTTCACGCTGAGTATTTTCAGTTTTTAACTGTCTAACTCATAAAATATTCATATATGAGAAAACACAAATTTTGAGTATAATTCATTAGTAAAATCTTCTGAAAGGATTGAGATACATATAAGAAACTGGGTGAGCATAAGGGAAAACTGATACTTTTCAATCACAAAAAAATTGCAGCATGTTTGCAGCGTAAAACAATAATATAATTCCTAAAAACATAAACAATGAGAACAGTATGAGAAGTAATAAACGAATTTAAGAGTAATTTCCAAGGTTTTAATATACATCAAAGTGAATAAATATGTCTGAATTTTATTTAGTAAATGAAAATGTTAATTTACCTAATTGTCTGTTCGTCACATAGTGAAAAATATAACAGACTAACAGCTACAAAAACCTGTACAGTGATGCTTCATGCCAGGTCTCTACAACACTCTAAGCGATTTTGTTTTAAATTCGAATTAGTTGTAATTATTCTAAGTAGAAGCGCAATTTTGAGTGACTTTTACACAAACAGATTTCTCGGCCACTCAAATTGCTGCTCGTGCCTTAGGGTGAGTCATGTGGTCTGGGTTTTCGACAAACCGATTTCTAAGTGATTGGAAAAAAACTATCACAAAATGTCCATCTTGATAGCATCGAAAAGATTGAAGAGAAACCTTTTCAGCGAACGTTGAATCTGTCCGTAAGGCAATTTCTTCATATTCAAAAGAAAAAATAGAAAATGTATCGATATATATACGTAATTTGTGCAATTTCCTTTTCATTTTAGCGCTTCAGCAAATTAAAGATTCACACGATTGTAGTTTTGGGCATGAATATAAAGTGATATTTTCGCATTGTAATATATTTTCCTATTTACATCATTTCGAATTTTCCTGCGATTTTTAATTTTGTCCACTAACAGGGAAAGCAAGTGGAATAAGTTTCTGCTTCCTAACATCACAACGGGAGGGGGGGAATGGGGGGGACGGATTTTATCCAGAGACATATATAGTATTTACATCAATGGTTTCCTCAAGGAAGGTGAATACCAAGGCTCTTTGGAATAGTACATTCGATGAAGTTGTGACGTTAAAACATGCTTTTTTTTATTTCGTTCTAAACGGGCGTATTTGGTTTCCGATAATCCCCTATAAGTTGCAAGGGAAATTTAATCAGAGATTTGTCGGGTAGTAACGCCGTATATTTGTTCTAGTTTATCCCTCCCAATTCGAAATTTCGAAATTTGCTATTTTTTTCGTTAACCTAGAAATTGAGACAGATTGAATGAGACTAATATCGAGATTCTGGAACAACTTAAATTGCCCAATAATTTTAAAGTCGTCTTGAGTATTTTGATTATCTCTTCTTACCATCACTCCTAATTTGAATTTTCAAAATTTTTGATTTTGTTCTTGGATAGGAAGCTGAATAGATAGAATGCTACCAAAACCAAAGTTCAGGCTATATTGAAAGTTCACGATAATGTTGATACATCGCCCAATCAGCCAATTCAGTGCATGACCTCCATTTCACACCCTGTGTCCAACAACCAGCATCGCTTGACTGGTTTCGTCATTTTTAAGTTCATTAGCACCATAAGCCGATTACGTGTTGGATATTATTATGATATATTTAGATTTATAGGTTCAGGCATTTTAATGTGTAAGCTGACTACCGTGACCTTAATGTGAAGTAAAGAGCTCTATTATCGAGATTAAAAGCTTTAACGTTCGAATCCCCTCCTAGAAATAAAAAATTGTAATTTTTTAACATTCAAGTGAATAAATATAATATATAGAATGACTTGTATTCAATTATAGATATTTTACAAAACATGTTAAAACAGTTTTATTAAATGTACTAATTATGAAAACTGTATTTTACGTCACTCAGATTTGTTTTAATTCTACACGTTCTATCTGATATACCTTACGACATTAGAACTTTTAAAAGCCTTCCATATATTTTTTATAAATTATCCGCTTTAGAAATATAAATCTAATTTGTACAAGTAATGTTTTATGTTTTGGGTGAAATAACTTTCTTTATCATTATATATAACGATCATTACGGTTTTATGTCTTTAAAGATTTTATTACTTTACTATTGTCTATATTTGTGTCATTTGTCTACATTCAATCTTTCATGATAGCCAGGTTATTACAATTTATTACATTTAACAATAAACAATTTCTTATTATTATATTAAATTTCAAAAGATATAAACTATATTTTTCTTTAAATGTACGCTACATTGTTTGTAGAATATAGTTCAATCTGAAATTCCCTTAGTATATTATATCATTTATAGCTTCTTTAATGCATTTTTATTGCATCTTAGCTTGAAGATTATTTTGTATGGTTATGTGGTTACTGTTGGCAAAATTTTACAGTATCATTGTCTTTACCAAAAAATGTTTAAACATCTATTTCTGAAAAGTCGATATAAATAGAGCTTAGATAAATGAATGATATGGATTCAGTATTAAATTCTGGAGGCAGTTGAGGAATCACTATGAATTTCCATTTCCGATGCATTTTCCATCGACAGTTTCAAAGGTTTTCCTTTTTTTAAACAACTATTTTTTTTAATTATAAATAAATAGAGCATCACATATCTTAGAAAACAAAAGAGTGATTCACTAAGAATTCCAACTTCTAGTTCAAAAATATTCCTTGAAACATTTGCTTGCCAAGATTGTTTACAACTACAATAGATAACGCTTAGAAACGGACTGGCATGGATTCATCTATTTCTCAGAAATCTATTTCTAATATATTTCTCTCTCTCTTCTGGTTCAACAATTTTTCTTGAAACATCTATTCTCTCAGAATTGGTTATAAATAGATCTTAGATAATGACTGATATGGATTATGTATCAAATTCAGATTATCAATATGTATCAAATGTCAGTTCTGCATCAAATCCCTGTTCAAATTCTGTATCAAATGCCATTTAACTATACAACAATTCCATTCATGCCAAAAACTGGAATTGCGAGACTCTTTAATATTTAGATGCATCAGTATACACATGATACGCATATGGCTCCATTAACATTTCATAGTTCAATTAATTTTCAATTTTTCTTTAAATATGAAGGTATTGCATTACGAATTTGGTTTAAAGATCGTTGAAAAGATTATTTCTCGAGCTTCCGAATGTTGTCTAGTTGGAACCTCTGCGATAATATTTTCGATCGCTAAAAAACTGTTTTATGCAGAACATCTCCCAAAATGACGCTTCAACAATAAATAACTAAAAAATTAATTCGCATTTTAATAAAAAAATTTCGAACATGACCTAAAGTATCGTTATACCAAATTTCATAGCACCTGCTTGCATAGATTTTCCGAGATGAAACCAACAAAGAGGCAAGCAAACAGACAACATATTTTTATATTATTATAGATAAATTCTTAGAATCTGAATATACTTACAATTTTCAAAAATGCTGACAAGATCAAAAATGCAAAAAAATACATATTTCACAGAATCTAGTAGATCGCAACGCAAAAAATCTGATGTGGACAGCACATGACTTTCCTTATATAATGTAATGAATTTACTACTTTTACAGTAAAAAAAATAGATTATTTTTATAGTAGTTATTTATATTCTTTCCATGATATTGAATTTTTTTTAATGAATCGTCATTTTCCATGTCGTCATCATCAACGAGTCGGCATTGATTTAGCGTCATTTTTATCCATTTGGCGAGTTTTTCGTTAATTTAGCAACATTTAAAAAGTCGCCAAGTTTGCGACATTCCACAAAATTCGTCGCCAAAATCTCGCCAAGCGTTATGGACGAAGAAATAAATTATGCTTACAGCAGATAAATGACTATTGACGCTCAAATACAAAAGTATTACTCAAAGTATCTTTTTTCATGAATGGAACGAGGTCGATCCACGAGAATGATGTCACCCAATTTATCGTATGGGTATTACATATGAAAAGTGAATATGTTTCTCAATAGGAAATATTTTTTTTTTATTTTATATGACTTTTGGATAGTTCTTTTAAGCATGTGCAATATCTCAAGAACGGTTCATCTTAGCGTTCTAAAACTTATTTCAATCGTTTTCTAATGAAAAATTAGATAAGAAATGTCTATTTGCGTAACTTTATTAGCTGTTTTGATTTTTTGACAAGTTTTTCAAAATTTCACTCGAAAATTTAGGGGGTTCTGAGCATTCGATTAAGTATAAAAACAATAAGCTTCTTGTGTTTACAGATTCTGATTTTTGTACCACATTTCGTTCGAATCGGTCCATTCGTTCGTCAGTTATCGTCTACACAGTCTCACTGACACACACACTCACACATACTTTCACACATACACACACACACACAGACATCACTTCAAAAATGTTTAATCCGTGATCAGGGATGCTTAAAACGTGCTCTCCCGTCGAAAACTTGAATTCGAATTTTCGACCCCATCACAGTACTTTCCTTATGCATTATGTATATAAGGAAAGTATATAAAGAAAGTATATATATAAAGTATATATATAATTATGTATATAAAGAAAGTTCATGAGCCTTTATAGTCGAAATGGACAACCATTGTTGCAAATCACACAGTCGTAAAATACGTCATTATTTTGAAGATAATAAGCCCATCGCCCCAAGAAAACTGGAATGGCATAACCGATTCAGAAATTTAAGCAATAGTCTTGATATATATTCATTGCCAAATAAATAAATTTTATAAAGAAACATTTTCCATTTCAGATAAAGTTTTGTTCATTCATTTTCAGTATTGCTGCAATACTGGTCTGACTCGAGGGATATAGTTTTTGCTTCAAATGGTTGTTCTTGTTTTGTTTATAGCAGATTGCTTATATATAAGTTTTATAAAATGAGCATGAATTCCCTTATGCTGTATCCCCATTATGTATTGAGCAGCTTTAAAACTATTGGGATTCCCAATCCATTTTATTGAGAAACAATCAATTTTTTAGAAGTAAAATCAGTTGTTTTTTCTCATACTGCTGTTTTGAGAAAACATTATCTTTTTTAATGTTCCAATTTGAGATTTTGACGCAAAAATGTTTCGAAAATATCAAAGAGCATATGTTGAGCAATAAGATGACAACGCAAAACGTAACGGTATGAAATATAATATGTAAACAATGGGAGGAATGCGTCGTGGTCTGAGAGCAAAAGATGGTAATTTCTAGAGTTTTCAAAATTGTTAGGGAATAATTTCAGAAATTAATATTTTTAATGACGCAACATGAAAATTAATGTAATATCCAAGTAAGCAATACGAGTACCAAGTAAGCAATACGAGTATCAAGTAAGCAATATTTTAATTATTTTGTGAATACTTATGACTACTGTCAACAAATGTAAAAAACACAGTAGCCACCTAAAATACTGCATTTTGTTAAAAGTGTGTTCAAAGCAATAAAATGCAATGGCCCTCAACAATTATTCAGCAATTATGACACCACAAATAGAACAGTTATATTTAATTGGAAATATGGCAATGTAATAGCAAACACTGCCTTCCAATCTGCAAAAATATCAGGGGGGGAGATATATATGAGATTACATAACCAGAAAATACATGTACAGAAATTTGTTTGATCCTAGCTCAAATTACAGTAAACCAAACAGGCAGAGGACGATAGTAGTTTAGTTCACCGTCGGGGCGAGATAAAACCGCCTCAACCCATTTCGAACATGTTTGAAAAGATGTCCATCTTTGTGTGTTTATATGTGTATATGAGGTGTGAATAAGCCAACTGAAGAACAAATACACATACAAATTCACAAGTTAACACATTTTATGTATAGATACATTATGTGAAATCTAGAACTAGATAGAATTTACACGAATAAACACAAATTATTCCGAATTTAAAATTTCATAACATTTTTTATGGAGAACCACTATAATTCTCGGCACAATGTTGATAATATATTCAATGCTACAAAATGATAATAAAAATCACGCGTTGGATGTAAATAGTATTAAATTAACATATAGCCAAATGATTCAAATAATTGATGTCAGAGTAATATGTATATATATATATATATATATATATATATATATATATATATATATATATATATATATATATATATATATACCGGGTGGTCAGAATTAAAACACCCCTACTCTGAACTCTCGATACATCGAACTACTCAGTGTAAAGGCTCCAAAATTGTTGAACCTACTATTCAAGACATGGAGAAAGGGATTACGCGAAAAAAAAATTAGTTCCAGAAACACCGATAGGTGGCGCTGAACAACAGAAAATATGCTGAAAAGACACAAAATAATCACAAAAAAACAAACACATGCGATATGAAATTTTTCCTTTTTAATTTATTTTGCTGATATTTAAAAAAAGAAGATAAAAGAGTGAAGAAACTTAAACTGTCATTGTAACTGCAATTTCGCACTGTAAGCACAAAAATTTGCATAAACCCTTGGTTTGCAGCTACTATGTTCTGGGCATAAAAGGGAATAAAACTGGGAAATTTTCATCCTTATCAGCGATGGCTGTCACACTGCCAGAACGAGCTTTGCTTGTGAAGCTATTTTATGAAAACAAAGGACATGCTGCAGCTGCGCTTCGAGAGTTTCGTCGACTTAAGAATTTGCGCAAAGGACCATTACTTCCACAAGCTCTCAGAATGATCGCTCGATTCGAGAAAACTAGACATCTTGGAGTTCAACCGGGTCGAGGACGCAAATCGACTCGTTCAGCTGTCGTTGACGATGTTGCCACCGCTATTGTTGAACAAACAATGGATAACGTTATAGGCTGTAGTAGTGCACATGGAGTGTCACGACATTTGGGTGTTCCCTACAACACAGTGCGGAACGTACTGAGAAACATACTGCATTTTTCCCGTACAAAATTAGTCACAATCACCACTTGCTGACCATCGACAGGGAGAAGCGACTGATCTTTGTATTGACATTTCTGGCTGAAGTTGAAGTGGATGCATCGTGGCAATGCAGATTCTATTGAGCGATGAAGCGCATTTCCATCTAAGTGGAACAGTCAACACCCATAACTGTCGCATTTGGGACACTGAAAACCCACGTACCTTCCAAGAGATTCCACTTCACTCACCGAAAATTACAGTCTGGTGTGGATTCACAGCCACATTCATACTTGGACCTTTCTTTTTCGAAGAGGCTACTCCCAATGGCCCTGTGACATGCACCGTGACGGCCAGGAGGCACAAAAGCATGCTCGAAATTTTTGTTGTACCCCAACTGCAACAGCACCAATATCTTGATTCAATTACCTTTATGCAAGATGGAGGGCCTCCACACATTGTACTCTGTGTACAACAGTTTCTTCGGCAACATTTTACTAATGGTAGAGTAATTAGTCGTGCGTTTCCGACAACCTGGCCATCTCGTTCTCCAGATTTTAATCCCTATGATTTTTGGCTGTGGGGATGCCTAAAAAGTCTTGTTTATCGAGGACGTCTGGTAACCTTGGAAGATTTGAAAGACAGTATCACTCTGCATGTGAGAAGCATCTCAATCGACCAATTACGAACCGCAGTTGAACAAGCTGTCCACAGACTGCAGATTTTACATCTTGAAGAAGGGAACCATATTGAGCAGCATTCCCTGCATCGATAAGATCCTTGTGATATGAATGTTTGGTACGTTCGAATAAAATGTGTTACAAATGTGTATTTTGTGTCTTTTCAGCATATTTTCTGTTGTACAGCGCCACCTATCGTTGTCTTTGGAACTAATGTTTTTTTCGCGTAATCCCTTTCCCCATGTCTTGAATTGTATGTTCAACAATTTTGAAGCCTTTACACTGAGTAGTTCAATTTATAGAGAGCTCAGAGTAGGGGTGTTTTAATTCTGACCACCCGGTGTATATATATATATTTTAATTTTTACAAACTATTATAAAATAATGACTTGGGGAAAAACTAATAAAGCATATCAAGACTATGAGTCTCCACACTATTTTCTCTTAATAATAAACACAAACTTTTATTTTAACACATATCATAAATATTCTTAAAATATTTATTTTTTGCGATTGTAATAGTCTTATCGGTGAATGCATTTGGTATATAGTTGCAATATACAAAGTACTTTGATACCATTTGCATCGACAGGGTAGGCCAAATGATCAATCCTCCCCTCCCCTATATATCATATTTATTATTGTTGTTCCAGAAATGATCATTGTTTACTATAAAAGATAGTATAAAAATCCTAAAATCCGAGCTCTAATTATATTAAGTACGAAAATTTTAATTTAGTTCTAATTTACACGTAATACTTTTACACATGGAATTTTATACTGGTAGAAACATTTGTCTTTGTCCTTACCATGCCCATACTTTACAGGCAGATAGACATACACTTATCTTTCACAGCGTTTTCGAAATGGATCGAGATATATTTAGACATGCTCTTCTGTCTAAATTTCGAATTCGAAAAATTTTTGAGAAAACAATACTTGTGTGCAACGTGCGTGTATGTGTATGTGATCTGGACACGATTACTAAACAAATGCACCTACTACTAACAAATTGTATGTGTAAATGCATTATGCAAAATCTGATAGAATGCGGAAGTATGTTCGGCTGTAAATTGCTCAAATATTTCTCGGAAAGCAATACGAATGCTTAAATTTCCAAATTAACAAGAAAAAAGAAAACCAAAAATCTTTTTTTTTTTTCATTAAAAATAGTGATCTTTCAACAATTAGGAATCATTTTGAATAATTTAGCTCCATTATATCAATTTGGCAATATTTTCGTTAATTTAACGGTATTTCGATTGACCTTAAGTTGTTCTAATAATTCCCGAAAGGGGGATATGAATGTTTAGATTCCTAAGTAAACAAGAATAAATAAGCAAATCGATAAATTTTAGAAAAATCTAATGCAATAATATCGACTTTTCGCCGCAGTCGGCAATAAATACTCCAAAGAAGGTGTGTTTCATTGGGGAGTGGCACCAAGGGGTGGGTGGGTGGAGGGGCGTTAGTTCAAGATAAGTGGAAGTATGTTTGACGCTGGTTCTCATTCCTTGTCGATGGCGGCACAGCGTAGTGACGTCACGATCAAACTTCCTTTCCACTTTCAGATTTCCTTTCCACTTTCAGATGATAAACGTGACAGTCAGATCTACGGATTTTCGTTTCGATCCAGTTTCGAGTGGAGCCCAAAGAAGTTTCGCTTCATATTTTTGATGTAAGAGCTCCAGAGGTTGGTGAGCATCCGTTAACAAGAGACGCAACTGCCGTATTAAGTCTGCGTAGCAGGTGGCACAAAAGTGCTCGCACAGCCCTTAGAGAGCGTTAACGTTTAGGAGGCAAAACGAGTTACGGGTGTAGGCAAGCAGGGGGAGGAGGTTGTTTACATTTATTTTAATTATCGGCAAGCAAGTTAGTAAATAATTGTGATATTTTAACGTGGAGTCTATGGTCAGAGTATACAGATGAAATCTGGGCTAAAACTAGTAGTGCTAGTAAACAGTTAGCACGTGATTTGCTTTCGCTTAAAAACCTCTAACGAAACAAATATGTATGAAAAAATTGAATTAACTTATTGAATATTACTAGAGTTCCAATTTACAAAATGTCATTCACACAAAACCATTTCGAATCTGTCGAACTAGTGCCTCCACCGATATTTTTAAACTTCTTGTAATGGTTGCCGTTCCGACAGATGAAGTCTGGTGGAAATAATTTGGCTGATCATTCATTATGTGATAATATAAATTTTATGTCAAAACGATTGAAAATATGGTGAACTGGACTACGGCTTCTTTTTTCAGATACATGTGAAGTAGAAAGATTAAAAAAAATCTAATGTGGGCAACACATGACTTTCCATATATAATGCAATGTATTTACTCCTTTTACAGTCAAAAATAATGTATAAGATCCACGGTATTGTGCTTTTAACGTTGAATTGTACATTTTGCGATTTTTCGGATGACAACATGTAATACTACTTCAACGAACACAAATAGCTTATATTTCACACAACTCTAACAATTATCAATATTGATAGCATCCTCAATAAGCAATATAGACCATGTATTAAAATATTTTAATAATTAATACATCAATTAGGCGTCATTTTCATTAATTTAGCGTCATTTTTACAATTTTGCAAATTTTTATAATTTTGCGGGCAAAATATCGCCAATTTGGCGATATTTTGCCCGCTTATTCGCCAAGTTCGACAAAATGCATTGCAAAGTGTTACAGACAAACGGAGAGAAGAGCATTTCTTATATACTAGAAGGTATGCCCGTCATATGACGGAAATTAGAATTTGCGAAACATAACTTCTCATTTGACGACATTTTTATCAATTTGGAGGCATTTTTGTCGCGTTGGCAACATTTAAAATAGTCGCAAAGTTGGCGACGTATCGCTAAATTTCTCACCAAATATTACGGATGGAGAAGTGTATTATTCTTTTATCAATTACTTGTCATTTCATTGATTTAGTGTCCGTCTCATCAATTTGGCGAGTTTCTATCAATTAGGTGACATTTTCGTCAATTTGGCAACTTTAAAATCAGCAAGTTGGAGATATTCCGAACCGTCGTCACCAAAATTTTGCCAAACATTACGGACAGAAAAATAGGTTATTCATATAGTAAATACTTATGTTCTTTCTAAGATATTGAATTTCGTCAATTAGTCGTCATTTTCATTGATTTAGCGTCATTTTTATCAATTTGGCGACATTTTTGCTAATTGGACAACATATAAAAAATTCGCCAAGTTCGCGACATTCCGTCAAATTCGTCGCCAAAATCTCGCCAAGCGTTATAGGCAGAGAGATATGTAATTCTTATAGCAGATAAATGACTATTGGCGTTGAAATACAAAAGTATTACCCAAAGTATATTTTCTCATGAATGGAACGAGCTAGATCTACGAGAATGATGTTACCAAATTTATCGCATATTACATATGAAAAGTAAACATATTTCACAATAGTTATTATTATTTTTTTTAATTTATGTGATTTTTTGATAAATTTATTTGAAAAATGCGCAATATTTCGAGAATGGATCATATTGGCGTTCTAATGTTTATATCGCTTATATCAATCGTTTTCTAAAGAAAAATTACATAAGAAATGTCTATTTGAGTAAATTTATTAAAGGTTTTGATTTTTTGATAATTTTTTCAAAATTTCACTCGAAAATTTAGGGGAGTTCTGAACATTCAATTGCGCTTAAAAACAACAGGCTTCCAGTATTCACGGATTGTAATTTTTGTACCAAATTTCAATCGCTCCATTGGTTCCTGAGATATCGTTTCCACATACTCACTGACACACACACAGACATCACCTCAAAAATGTTCGATTCGTGTTCACAGATGCTTGAAACTTGCTCTCCCGTCGAAAACTCGAATTCTAATTTTTGATCCTGTCACAATACTTTTCTTATACACTATACTATGTATATAACGAAAGTAAAAATAGCAAAAAATGTTGACGGATGAATAAGACACGGGTTGTTAAATGTAGAAACTTTATTTTCTTAGTCACATAAAACAATATATTATTCATTAATAAACTCGAGAATGTTGAATCTGACTTACTGAAATTGCTTTGTGTTTAAGCATCATATTTTTATCTGCAACTTATATACTAAAGCTTATCATACCCGAAAAAGACTTAAATGATTGATTTGTTTCAAACAGAAATAGTTCACCTGAAGCGCAGTAGATGGCGCAGTTTTCCAGTAGACTTGTCCATATATGGCCCCATTTATTGCGCAAATCTTCGAACCATTTCTCTTAAACCTTTAATGTTAATTTTCTACGGTTTTTTCTACGGTTAATTTTCGGAGGTTAAAGGAAATCATTGGTTTATGTAAGAGTTCAATTGATTCCCTCACGACTTTCAGATTTCTCATAAAAGCAAATCAATCACTCTTCAAGTAGGACAAGTTTTAGTACATTTTTTCACACACATAATTTCTGACACACATAATTTTGATCGTCGACAGCTATGTGTTAGTTTGTTGAAGACCCAGACCGTCCGACTCATCCTGAGGACTTTAGCAACTATTTGGAGTGTGTTAGTTTGTGCAGATGTTTTGAGCAGGAGATTGTTAATATACGACAACAAACTTTAACCGAATCTCGATATT
Source organism: Amaurobius ferox (assembly GCA_951213105.1). Lineage (NCBI taxonomy): Eukaryota > Metazoa > Arthropoda > Arachnida > Araneae > Amaurobiidae > Amaurobius > Amaurobius ferox. The sequence goes on from OX578137.1 coordinate 32,366,857, forward strand.
TGGCAAAGTCTTTCGTAAGCTGACACTTCTGACATAATCAGTTATTTTTATTGAAAATGCGAAGTATCGATAACAAGTATTATAAATGAATAACAGTGTGTTTCAACCAAAACTTGCCAAACAAAGAGTATGCTTCTGCAACCACACCTATTAAACGTATTTCTGAATTTTAAATATTTGCTTTAGAGAAAATGTTTAACAGAATACTTTGTTGAAAAATTTAACTTTCTAATATCGGTATTTTTGAGCATTACACTGCAACGCCTCTGTCGAAATTTAGTTAAAATCTTAATGAGTGAAAATTTAGGTAGTTTTAGTAGTTTTGTAAAATAATTTTAATATAATAAATATTTTTAAAGTAGATTTAACATACCAATACAAGCTTAATTTATTATTTTGATAAGTTTAACTTTGAAAGATAATTTTAAATTTTAAATAAACATATATTTTTAATATTGCTGAAGCTTGCTTATTTATACTCAAAAATATATGTTTGCTTTCAGATAGTTTGAGGTGCAACTAGAGCAACGAACATTTATAGTGGGTTATTGTGAACTTCAACTCAAAGCAAATATTTATACCACACTTAATTTTAATTACCACATTTGGAACCTTATCTTCTTTTAATTAATTTTACCCCGCGTCATGACAATATGTATTTTTACAATTACCATAAACAGACTGATTCATACAAATATGTGATCACTGTTTAATTTACACCTGACATATAATGATATAAGAAATATTATGAAACTTTAATGTAAACGATTTTACCTGTATTTCTGTTAGTACATACTTTGTACAGTTATCTGTGGAAAAATCGTGAATACCAGTTTCTGGCAATCAAGGGTTTTATCAAAAGTTGATCGTCTCTTAAATAACATAACAATTGGAACATTTAGAGTGTTCGGCTAGAAAAACGCAGTTTTTCTTACATAATTGAAACTTCCCTGTCTGTAAAATACCTTGTATATTTTATTTAGTGTGTTCTCTGATAGAAAGGAAAATTTACCATTGGAGTTTTCAAAGCAGTGAACTAGGGACAATAGGTGCAATTCCCCCATTTCAGAAAAGGGGAATATAAAAAATACCAAAAGAAGTCGTGAGCTAAGATTGCTCTCAATTTTTTTCCAATGAAGTCACTAATGGTATTCTAAAATACAGGGTGATTCAAAAGTGCGGAGCAAAAGTAAAACGCTAAAAAAAAATATCTATGGGATGGAGAGACATGCGGTTTGCAGATTAATATCCATGATGGGCGATTTTGTATGGCATCAAAAATAGTTCAAAATCTCGACACTAGGTGGCGCTGATGCAAAGAAAACAATGTGAGGTAATAATTGTGAAATGAGATATTTTATTTCAGCATGATTTACAGCTGCAGGTGCTCAATGTGTCCACCACCACATTCCAGTACTTAGTGCAGTAGGTATTACGGTGAATACAACATGAAGCATATCAACGGGAATGGCTACTACCTCCTGCCGTAAGGCGTCTTTCAGTGCTGGTAAGGTCTGGGGCCTTCCTTTATAGGTCCGTGATTTTAAGTATCCCCACAACCAGAAATCACAGGGTGTGAGATCTGGGGATATCTCCGGCCATTCATGTGTACTATGCCTGCTCAGTAACTGATCGGCGCCAAATGTTGACCATAGGAACTACATCACTTGACGTCCCGTGTAGGGTGGTATTCATTAATGTTTTTGTCTGATCCTAATTTTGCGTTGCGTGAACAATATGCATAAGTCCATGGGTATATGTGCAGTAACGCCCCCTTGTGTCGAGATTTTGAACTATTTTTTTTCATGCCATACAAAATCCTCCACCACGGTGCATCTGCAAACCTCATGTCAATCCGACCCATAGATATTTTTTCATCGCGTTTTACTTTTGCTCCGAACTTTTGAATCACCCTGTATATGTTCTAGGAATTTCAATCCAGATTAGCCTACAATATGAGAAAATTGTAGATGTCTGAGTAATTTTAACTATATGTCCTTGCATTGAACATATTTTGAATAATAATATTGTACCAGCTGGAAACGGGTATCTAACATGAATCTCTTGAATTATGATATGTTACTGTGACCATTACTACAAGGTGATGAATTCCCTTGCATTATATTGCAACTTCGTCCATTAAAATGCTAACCACCCATACATCTTAAACAAGTACCATAAACTTTAAGAAATTGTATTTTTAAAATTATAAACTCTGCTAAAATTGAAAATGTTAACCAATCAAATATCCCCCTTTCAGAAGGTGGACAAACTTTATCAAAAAAATAAAGGCAATCTCTTCGATGGGCAATATCTTCGAAATGGAAGACTATTATTAAAAACACACATTCTTAAAGAACATCGTTATCCTCTACAAGTTCTTGCAAAACGTCGCCCCGGGAAAACTGAAATGACACAACCAACGCTGAAATTTAAGTAATATACAGAATCATATTCACATGGAGAAGAATATATACAACAAAGAATATTTTTCTCCCACAGATTACATTTTTGTCCATTCATACTCTGCATTGTTATGATGACGGTCTGACTCGAGGGAACAACTTGCTCTTCATTGTAATCTTTGGTATCTTATTTATGATTTGTATTCTTCAGAAGACTGGTCGTGTTTCCTATGAAATATATCATATGTTATTTTTAGAGTTTCATAATGGAGCGGGGGACAAAAAAATTTTAAGGACTTTTAAGGATTTGTATATTTAAGACATTCCTGTATACGAAAAAACCATATTTCGAATGACATCCATATTTTAAATTTTACTTTATCCTCAAAATTATACTAAATGAATTAAAAAATATAAAAAATCAAGCAAAGTAGCCGATATTTTCAAAAATAATTGGACTTTCTTTATTACTACAAAATATCTTGATTATAGGCCTAAAATGCAAATGGAAGTTACACCACGTCGTGCTAGTAAAAAAGCTGAATTTTCTTTAGTCTTCTTAGCACTGAAGAAAAAAATCCAAGAGTAACCCAAACGATGGTTTTCTAGTATTTTCTCTACATTCGTTAGCACTAACGAAGGATATCTTACTTTCACTAATCTTACTTAACCTACTATCACTCAAAATGTCTTCTAATCTATAAAATATTGATAGATAGAAAGAGTGAGCAATAAAACTGTTCAATAGGAAATCCAGTTTCAAGATCAATAATATGTTTTTATAATGTTCTTGTAGTCTTTGAGCAATCGTCACAACAAATTGGCAAATTGAAAAAGATTAAATATATTACGTTTCAAAAGTAGTTTGTACTGTTTATGTATAGAAAACTAAAGGTGTTAGCTATAAACAGTAAAATAATAATTTGTATCCTTTTAATAAACTTACAAGGATATTTAATTGGATTTTGGATCAAATTTAGTCTTTGAAATACCAAGGCTATATCCATTAATAATCAATGTTCAAAATATTAAAATACTAGAACGAATTATATGCTATTGCCTAGGTCGTAAATAAACGCCCGCTACTTAAATATTGCATTTACAGATAGCACAACTCAATTTTCTTCATATCCTAGATCGTCATCAAATTTCCAAGCACACTATCCACAAAACAAAACACAAAATACACATTCTTTCGAAATAAAAAAATAAAAAATAAATGAAATATTCAAAACATCGAGGAAAGGAAAGTGGCAGTAAATCGTGACGGTAGCTATTAGATGATGTGGGTAGCTGTTAGATTGTGATGGTAGCTACTAAATCGTTTCGGTACCTGGAGAAATATCTTATTAAAAATTGATAAAAGGCCATCTGGACGCATTTATTCAGGTACAGATACATACTACTATGTAAAATCCGACCTGTAAGTACGGTAGACACCAAGCGACATCGCGGACAAAAAAATAAACACACAGGCAAACAAGGAGATAGATTTACATTTTTATTTTTCTAGATATCCATTGATCATTATTTTGAACTATTTTGAAAATTCGGTCCTAATTGAGAAACTATAATTTTTTTCAATTATATATGTTACTCAATTACCATAGGTCCATATTATCTGTTGGAAACGAGACAAATGAGGCTAAAGACAACGAATAAACTTATTGAATCTTATTGGACTTTCATTTTATAAAACGTCATTTATGCAAAACCCATTTGGGCTTCATCGGAAACAACCACCGGCGATTTTTTTATTATTTTTGACAATAATTCGCAAGCATGAGAAACAAGAAATATCAATCATGTATAAGCATTGATTATGAAACACTTTCCAACTGAAATGCAATTTCATTTAAAAAATTTTAAAATGTGATACATTCAGTGGTGATATCTTTAACATTATCACAGTACTACAGTAATTTATTATACTTAAATATTTAAAACTGTATCGAAATATAAATCATCTGATTCTCTGTGCAAAATCAATGAATATTTCATTTATATAACTTGTATTCCAGACTCCAGAGCTAAATAGTTTTGTGTGAAAAAAATTCAGCAATTCTTATGTAACTCACCTTAGAATCGCTTGAGATATTTGCATTCTGCATAAGTTAAAATTAGGCTTCGTTGAAGAAATAATAAAAGTTTAGGGATCATTTAAAATCACAACTATTGTAATTGCATAGGCACGTAATTTAGATACACAGATACACAGATAATATATGTGTGTGTGTGTGTATGTATTCAAAGTATTGGAATCGTGCCGAAGATCAGAACTCGAATTTTCGAAGGATCTACACGTTTTGGGACTTCTAGAACACGAAGAAACTATTTTTAGGAAGACGTCTATGTGTGTAAGGGTGTATGTTTCTGTGTGTCTGTGAGGATATTACATCCACTCTAATTGAAAAACTAATGGACCGAATTTCATAAAATTTGGTAGGTATGTTTTTTGTGGGAAATCCTGATGTTCATTAGATTATAGTACGATTCATAATAAAAGAATCTGCCTTCTTTGCGAAATGGCCGCCAGAAATTGCCTTTATCCACTCTAGCTAAAAAACTAATGGAACAAATTTAACAAAATTTGGTATATAATATTTCAATGACCTACAGATTTATATACCAAATTTAACGAAATTTGGTATATAAATCATTTGTAGGTTATTCTAGTACGATTCGGGAAAAAGGAACGGGCTATTTTTGCGAAATGGCCCGCAAAAATCGTTAAATATAAAAATAAAAGACTACGTGTGCTCAAGTATATCAATTAAATTCCTATTTTATACGTGATTTTTGATAACAAAAAGAATAAGACTAACCCCGTTACTCTAAGACTAGCCGTTCTTGAGGTATTCTAGTTTTTTCGCGTTTTCGCTACGCCACCTTTGACAATAAGTCCAGCTATCAAATGAGAACCACATTTATGTTTAACGTGCAAATTCAATGTCATTTAAAATACTTATGGTTGTTATTTTGTGCAGATAAACTCAAATTATTATTGAAGAAATAAAGAGAACGTGAATATGAGTCTGCAGGGAAAGACATGTGCTGCCCACATCAGAATTTTTAACAATATTACGACAATGATTTATAGGAGTGAACGGGAATTATTCGCAGGCCATTTCGAAAAAAATGTATGAGCTATATTTAAAGATCCTCCAAATTTTTGTAGAATAAAATGTTCAACAAATTTAAGCTGTGTACTAAATTTTATCTCTCTGGGACGTAGGAAAGTGCATTAAAAATGCCATCAAATAAATATATCATGAAGAGTTATATAAAATTAAAAAAAAATTGAAAAATCGCTATCTACCAAATTTATTTTACAATGTGAAGCCTCTCTCATATACAAAATTATTAAACTTTTGGAAAGATATTTATTATATAATATATCTCTATTTTATTTCTGGAGGATATCCCAAAAGTCAGAATTTAATTGAATTTGTTTTTTTCCCTATATTAAATAATTTTTAATTAAAAAACTACTTAACATATTTTACTGAAATTTTTTTTATATATTTTATGGGATAATGTGAATATTTCCTAAGAATTTCGAAGCAATTTGTGAATTTTAAATTTGCTTAAAAAATGTTTGAAAAATTAGGTCCCATAGGATTCAATATATTTCATTTGTTCAACCCGGGTTCAATAAAAAACTAATTGGGTGATATTATTTATTTATATTCCCATAGGTTCGACAGACCATCAGAAAAACATACTAAAATTTCATTTTGATAAAGTCATTTTTACGGCAGTTATCGTGCTAACGGACAAACAGACAGAATGAACAGAGTCATAAACACTTTTCAACTATGTTGTAAAGTGTTAACAAAAGAAATGAATAAATATGCTGAACAACATTCTAGGAAAAGCTCATAATGTATGAAGTTCTAAGCCAATCTACACAATTTGAAAAGTTTCCAGAACTCGCCAAATGTTGCGAAGTTGGCAACATTTTTGAATTTATAAAAAGAATTTATCTCTAAAGTCAAGCAACTAAGACCTTTAAATTATAAAAATGGTTTATTGATAAGTATTCGTTGTAATATGATGTCACTTCCGTTACATTCTTCCGTTTCATAATAGTCACATTTCTTTTATGATTTACTCCTATATTTCCTGGTTTGATTTCATGTTTCCCATCAATAGAGTTAATTGATGTTTGTAAAGGATGTCGTGTTCTGCCCACATCGAAAATAATTGACTTTCGGGCAAAATCATTCAATTATAACACAATTAATTTTAATGATAAAAACCCAAAACTCTTGGTCCTCGGTTAAGCAAATACAATGTTGTCCGCACTTTATGCCTTTTACAATCCAGATGTTTTATTATGCCTGTTACAAAAAATGGAATTATATAGTACATTTTGTAAGAGAGGTTGTAAATATTCAATTCTATCATTAAGGCGTTTCTTTTGATATTACATGTTTCTGGGGATATTTCATTCACTTAGTTCTTAAAATACTGTGTCGCATGCATTCAAACACACGCGTACATACACAAGATAAAAGAAAATAATCAGGAATAATTCTCTGCGACAGCCAGAAATGTTTACGCTGACAACACTGATAGGCTTCGACAGCCAATAATCTCCTCTTCCAGCAAAATCCAAGTGGCGATAAACGGAAATATTAACCGTGAAGGATCCGAAAAACCCCTGATAAATATAGACTCCAGTCACCGACGGGTGTAAAACAGATTACAAAAGTAGGTTCGTACCGCCAACTAGAACAGTCTGTATGTGATGCTCGGATGACACATCTGGTGAAACCACGTAATTCCTCCTTGCACGCATCCTATACACATCGACGTCACCTCAAATACATTCAATTCGAGTTCAGTGACACACAGCCTATATATCCGTCAAAAATTTGTATCCAAATTTACTACCCCATCACATTATTTTCCTATACATTATATTACGTATGCAGAAAAGTAGTAAGTGTAATTCGATAGTTAAAATCGAATATTCTAATAAAAAATATCTCTATTCAATATTTGGCACCAGATATTCGACAAAAGTTATATTCGACTCATACTAAATTTCAGTAAATATAAGAATAGTTGATATAATTATCTATATGGCAGTAATTATATCTCCGGATATCGCTTCATATCTGCGCAGTACAAAGAAGGAAAGACACCAGTTGAGGTAAAGTAACAGAAAACTATATATTTCTTGATCACTAACTTGATTCCTATTATAACATGATCATTGCGAAAGAAGCAACATAGTGTATAGATGAAAAGAAATAGAACCCATACGAGTAATGGAGAATCCAGGAAAAGTATTTTTGGAAGAGAATTTTGATAACCGAATGTTTTTATTTCCCGAGATTTTATTTTATAAAAATAATACTACAGGATAAAGAATGAACTAAATGCGTTAGGAATATCTTATATTTGGATGTAAGAAGAAACATAAAATATTTTGAATATATGTGATTCTTATTTAAGTATTTTACATGCAAACACCTTACATACATTATAAGCCGTTTATATATTATATACATTTCATTTTATACATTATATACACTTCATTTTATACATTATACACACTTCATTTTATACATTATATACACTTTATTTTATACATCGTATGCACTTCACTTTATGTATTATACACATTATTTTATATATTAAATGATTAAAAAATTTATTCATGGATTTGAATTTCCCATGTACTGAGTTTCTAGGAACGTTTTTACCCTTATCTACAGGAACTGATTACCGAAATGACACGGTAAGCACATGCTTCCCTTCAAAAGATTTAAAGGGGCCCCCAAACTGCATCCCCAATTGACACCCTTTTTTTTAAATATAAGTTATTTGTCAAATAGTTAGATTTGCACTTTTTCGATTCCTACTACATAGTCAATGTGTTAGGACTTTGCAATTGGCATCTTTGTCTTTCTCACTTTATTAAACTCTGCAATGCCATTATTTTCATTTTTTTTTCGATCCAGATCGTCAAACCTAACCAAAGTTGTTAGGTGTCTGTTTGTATGACAGGAACAGGTCCACACAAATTGGACCGGAACCCAGTGAGGGCGACATCCACAGGGACCATACCCTCCCACCTCCAACCTTTCAGAAGGACTATCGGACCAACATATGTAACGTGCTCGCACTCCACATAAACACGGGGACAATTTGGGCAGAACCAAGATTCAAACTCTGACTCTCAAAGCGCTATCCTAGTGCCTTAACCACGGGAGTTGCACCCTACACTACGGAATTCAATATTCTAACTTTTTAACTTATACGCCAGGGGCGCTTCAATCACTTATACTGGATCAAGCATGGTCACCGAATAAAAGTAAAGGCTGCCTGAATCCGAAATCCAGCACAATATCTATTAATCGAAATAAGAGTATAGACGGAGCAAAGACTCATTTAAATGCGTGTGCCTTGCATCTTGTAGATAGCCCACAGTGGGCAGACTGCCTATGTTTTCGTACGATATATTTTAGTAGGAGGTTCATTGGGTTGAACCTCCTACTAAAATACTTTTGCCGGACTTTGCATTTTTTTGCAGATATATATGCATGTTCATATATATTACTTTCTCTACAATGTATTGTGACGGAATAGAAAATTCGTCCGTTTTCAACAGAAAATCACGTTTTAAGCATCCCTGAACTCGATTCGAATGTTTATGACACGCGTTTTATGTGCCTGTGTAAATTAGTTTGTGTGTGTATGTATGTTAGTGTGTATCCATGGGCTTTTCGACGCGATATCTCACGAACGAATTAAGCGTTTAAAATATCATTTAGTAAAATTATTTCAATCAACGAATACTGAATTGATTTTAAACGCGATTAAATGTTGGGAAAACCCCAATTTTTAAATGTATTTTGAAAATATCATTAAAAAAATCAGCAATTTTGAAAATGATAATAAGATCATTTGAAGTGTAATTTTCTACTAGAATACAAGTGATACAAACTTTAGAATGCTGGCATAAACAATCCTTGAAATATCACCCAATTTTAAAATAATATTTTTAAAATCATTTAAAAACCAGAACTTTGAATAGTGTAAAATAAATAATCATAATATACTTAATTTTTCATTTGTAAACGAAAGACTAAAATTTCAAAACGCTAGTGCTAAACGTTCTGGAGATATTGCACGTTTTTCAAATAAATGTATCAAAGAATTACAGAAAATTTAAAAAGTAGTATGTGCGGTCAAATATGTTCGTTTTTCGTGCAATCAAGCAGATCGAATATGTTCGTTTTCCATGCAATCAAGCAGATCGAATATGTTCGTTTTCCATGCAATCAAACAGATCGAACATGTCCGTTTTCCATGCAATCAAACAGATCGAATATGTTCGTTTTCCATGCAATCAAACGGATCTAATATTTTTGTTTTCCATGCAATCAAATAGATCTAATATATCCGTTTTCCATGCAATCAAGCAGATCTAATATTTTCGTTTCTCATCTTTTTCTGAAATATCCTTAAAAAACGCTCGTATTTACTCTATTTTCACAGTCTCATGTCTAATAACCATTTTTAAAATCTCCTGGGTTTTCATCAGGGTCTTGCTGACCTCTCCACTAAACTCGCAGATGGGTCTTCCATGAGGGACACTTTTCTAGACATGGTGAAAACGTAATAGCTGTTTTGAGTTACAGTTCAGTAACATATTCTCCTGAATTTAAAATAAATTACAAATTCAAAATAGGCGAGTTAACACTGTAGCACTAATCAGCAATGCTGTTTAGATGAGATGTGCAGAGTCCACTTCGATAAGAGCTTGCAATCTCGTCTCAGTAGCTCAACGGTAGAGTATCGGCTGGTCAGTTCGGAGATTCAGGGTTCGATTCCCAGTTGGGACAGCAAGGCTCTTTGCAACGGCGCCCGAACAAGTGAACTCTGTAGGTTAGTGCAAAGATGTCGGAGGTCTGAAAGTATCCCAAGTACGACTAGTACGGATTCAGTGAACTCTGGAAGATCGAGCACCGGTTTCAAATTGAGAGGATAACGACTACGCAGGATACTAACCTAGGTAAAAATAGTAGTAGCAGGAAGCTAACTTGAGGCAAAAATAGCAGGAGTTGGTCAGTCATATTGTCAGTTGCCCGCCAATCTGGCATTAGAAGGTGGAGAATACAGAGGCCACTTCAATGATCAATTTTGTCCCAATAGCTTACCGGTAGAAAGCCGATTGGTCAGTTCGGAGATCCAGGGTTCGATTCCCAGTTGGGGCATCAAGGCTCTTTACACATGTTATTGTAAATAAAGACTATTTCTGTTGGGTGTGTGGAAATAATATATGTATAACTTTAAAACATTTCCAAGACATTTTTGAATTAAATGTGCGTTTTGCAATTAAAAAGAAACATATTATTATTTTTTATTTTGACTGATAAGTTATTTCCTTTAAGCATTAACTTGAAAATACTTCCAAATACTTAAAAAATAGTTTTTAATTTTTAAAAGTGTTTAAAGCTATTACAATAATTCAACACAATCTGATAAGTAATTTTTGATTTTAAGTATATTTATGCATTGCCTTTGCCCAAGCACGTAGTCAAAAGGTAATGTCATATAGAAAATAACAAAATAAATATATGTATTCAACAAAAAGAGAGTATACGTCATAGACTTGGAAACAAATGGGAATAAAATATTGAAAGAAAGAAATTCTAAGAAAATGATTCCGTAATGGCCACGTTTAAAAGGACATGAAAGTAGATTTCCTTTCTCAAAGTGGCTTTATTTGTACAAATTGGATTTGTTATTTGCGTTGAATACAGAGTATTTGACATTTAAGAAATAGAACTAAAACAGTATTATACTTTATGCTTCCTAAAAGCAAAGAAATAGAAAAACCGATATATAAACCGGTATATAAACCGATATATAGACCGATATGTTTCAAAAGAACTGAAACAAAATGTATTAATTTGCGAATGTTTTTGACACAAAATCTTAATCACCCCTACAGTAAATTTTCCTCTATTTATTGATAGTAAATTCTGACAGCACTCTGAACTTCATAAGGATTTTTTGATACATAAATAATTTATTAACGTTTGGAACCATAAAATTCGCTGTTGCATCCAAACGCAGCTTTTTTTATTTCTAAATGTGTCAACGAGCATGATATTCAGTGTAAACGAGAGTTTATGGATGAAAAGTGTAAAACAAACCATCGTAAAATGCTTCATGAAGCTTAAGAATACTATGGGGGTGGGGTGGGGGGTAATAAAAGAGGAAGTATACTTCAGTTGCTATCTAGGTTAATTCAGTTGCTACTTAAGTAATATTCTACCTCTCAGGTGATAGTACTTCGTAAGATATGTATTACATGTAAAGTTTCATAAATATTTTATAGTTATCTCCTTTAAAATTTTGCATTTTATTTCGAAAGTTCCTTAGGATTGTTTGGTTAGAATACCTTATTTTCGATGGTTTTAAGTAGGTTTTGTTACATTTCATCCAACGTATCTTTTATAAACGCTAGAGGGGTTAATTTATTTTAAAAAACTGTCCACAAACAGCTGATATCTAATTTTCAGGCATTTATCTGAGCAGGTTAGGAAAGAAGATTCCTTACAGATTACGAAATCAAAATTGCAAATTATAATTTCCACAACTTAATTGTTGACATTTTAAAATGCAAGATAAGCAACTCAAAAGCGTTGCTGCTTAATTATTTATGTAATAAATAATCTAATATATTGAGTAACAAAATTTAATTTCTACTTCACTTTTGATGCATATTAATATTAAAAGCTATATTAAAAGTTTTCCACTAATTAATCTGTCACCACCAGTGGATCAAGGTTTCCGAGCTATTGCCACTCGTCAGCACGGTGCAGGCTATAAGATGATCAATGAGCACAAAACACCTTAAAGAGGGGATTTCAAAAATTTTCTGTTAGAAGTATTGTAACTTCGAATCCAGAGGGCATTTGTAGTCCAGCCCTCAGTTAAGAAAATTCTATGGGCTCAGGACTATAGTGAAATATGTTGTTATCGGGAATATGTCACTTATAAATTCCGGAGCGGTTAGAATTTTATTAACAATGGTTTTGGATTAAAACGCTCTCGATTTACTGAATTCTAAGTTACTTCTACCAGAAAAATTCATTACTTTAAATATATTTGGTGATATCTTTGCTCTTTAAAGAATTCTACTAATCATCAGATAAAAATGTACACACTAATTATTTAATTGACTCTGCTAACAAGCAGCATTGATCGCAAGCCATAGTCAACGGGTGGCAATGGATGATTAATTGAGATCTTACTTCTATTTGTGCAAGACCCTGTTATAGGAAAGAAATCGTTTTACTGTACATTTTAATATAGTTAACTTTTATACACTTCCAACGATATTGATTATACATATTCTAATTCTTAATGAGTTGATTATACATTTTCGAATTCTTAATGAGTTGAGCTGAGTGACTCATGTTGAGTTATTCATTTGAGTTCAAACACACATTTTATTACTGCATTCATTTCGTTAGTAAAATGTCAGTAAAATAACATAAAAGAAATATATAAATGTATCAAATGGTTTTGGCTGCAAGAAAATAACAGCATTACGTATTGTTTGTTTTTCTAGTATGATAGCTCTCTCATGTATCTTGTCGAAATGAGGTACTTTTCCTTCCGGAAGCAGCTTATGTATTTACATATTTCAGTAATGCTGTTTTGCTGGGGGTGCAATTAATTTACATTAATACATTAAATATGTTATGCAAAATTTACATTATTTCCATTAAATATTTTATGCAAACTTTTGATACGATAGCTCTGCTAATTAATTTATATCGTAAAATTATAGCCTATTTTGATAGATTAAACAAATTTAAATAAAAATAGTAATGAATGAGGAGAGGAGTGAAGTGGCTTTTTTTAAATATAACCAACCATTTCATCGACATAATATAAATTCCCCATACAATTATTTATAATTCGCTTTTATTAAAACATTTTCAAGTATAAATATACATTCTAACATTCCAAGTAGCTTTTGCACTTTATTGAATCGTTGGTAAATGAAATAAAAAATGCCATAACTTCCTTTCCAAGATACGATTTTGTCCACTGAGATCCACAAAAGAATACATTTCTGGAATAAAATGCACAATTCAGAACGAATGTAGTTCTTCGTGAAAGCAATTATAAGATACTATTATCATCAGATAAAATGGCACCACAAAGGGAAAACTGGGTAATAATTATGAAATTTTAGAATATATTCGCAATTTCGAATCACTGAATGGCAACGTCATCACATAATGGCTCCTCTCATCCAGTAACGATTATCTTTCTTCATTCGACACCACAATGACGACTATTTGTACGCTATTCCTCTAAGGGATTTTTGCTCATTATTCAGTACTTTTATCTTTTTCACAGTCTTATTTCTTTTATAGTTCATTAATGTTTGCAAGAATGCATTTCATAATATTTTATATATATTCTTTTAGAGTTGTAATGCACAATTTGTTTTCAATTTCATAGCATTTATTTTTTTCTCTTAAAGTTACCTTAAATTCAAATAAATTTTCCTGCTTAAGATATATCTGTTATTTTTGTATATATTACTTCATTCGAAAGCACATTATTTTGGTGCAATACAAACCCATTTACAGCCTTTTCTAAGTATATATATCATTCAAATTGAGAAATCCAATCCTTCAAATGTATCTGCAACGGCGTTGATATCCCAAATTATATTTAGATAAAAGTTGTGATCCAGTAGCTGTTATATCATTGTAAAAAAAAATAATATGTCACTTAATAACTATCGAGAAAATCAATCCAGGTACATATATATTTTCATTTTCATACTATAGAAAAAGTGGCGTTTTAATAGTTCTTTCTTACTTCAAAATTTGCAGGAAAATTAGACATGGGTGACACGTTTTTACTAGTTTAGAAGTAATAAGTGTACACGTGCGTGCATGAGTAAGGACAAAGGACACAGTAACGATGAAAATAATAAAAAATGTAACATTTAAGTACTTTATGGAAAATATAATATAACGTACCTAATACACGACTTTCTCTAACATTGAAACTTTATTACATAAACTTACATGAACTTCATTCACTTCAGACCATAATTTTCGTATCTTTTTCACAGCCTTATTTCTTTTATAATTCATTTATGTTTGCAAGAATGCATTTCATAATATTTAATATTCTCTTGGAGTTGTAATGCAAAATTTATTTTCAATTTCATAGCATTTATTTTATCTCTAAAAGTCACCTTAAATTCAAATAAATTTTTCTGCTTAAGATATATCTGTTTTTTTTTGTATATATTATTTCATTCGAAAGTACATTATTTTGGTGCAATACAAACCCATTTACAGCCTTTTCTAAGTATATATATCATTCAAATTGAGAAATCCAATCCTTCAAATGTATCTGCAACGGCGTTGATATCCCAAATTATATTTAGATAAAGTTGTGGTTCAGTTGTTGTTACATCATTGTAAAAAAAGTAATATGTCACTTAATAACTATCGAGAAAATCAATCCAAGTTATGGAAAATCATCCATAAACTTCATGCACTTCACAACATAATTTTCATTATAGATAGAGGCTTCATTACATGAACTTTATTCACTTTATATAATACGTACAAATCAAAGTGCTACTAATATAATAAGACTAATAAAACTTCGTTTAAAGCAACATGCAGCACAAAACTGAGAGCGCCACTGTAGTCCGACATTGTTACTTTTGTGTTGGATGTTCTTTAAACGAAATTTTATTAGTTTTATTCATTCGCTTTACTACAGGATTTTCTTTACAGATAAATACTTTCATTAAATGAACTTACATGAACTTCATTCACTTTACCACATGACTTTCTTTACAGATAAAGATGTTCATTACACAAACGTACATCAGCCTCATTCATTTTACTACGTGAGTTTCTTTACATATAAAGATATATATATATTCACTACACAAACTTACATCAACTGTATTCACTTTACTACGTAACATTCTCTACAGATAAAGACTTTCATCACATGAACTTCATTCACTTCACTACATGAATTTCTTTTCAGATACAGATACTCATTACCTAAACTTATATAAACTTCAAATATAATAAAAAAAAATTCAAATATAACTCATAATATTAATACATGACATTCTTTGCAGATCGATACTTTCGTCCCATGTACTTACATGAACTTCATTCACTTTACTACATGACTTTCGCTACAGATAGAGATCTTCATTACATCAACTTAATCAACTTCATTCACTTCACTCTATGACTTTCTCTACAGATAGAGGCTTTGATTAGATCAACATAATCTCACATAATTTACTACATGACTTTCTCTACAGATAGAGGCTTTGATTAGATCAACTTATTGTCACATAATTTACTACATGACTTTCTCTACCGATAGAGGCTTTGATTAGATTAACTTACTGTCACATAATTTATTACATGACTTTTTTTTTTCTCTACAGATAGAGACAAATCAACATTGAGTAAACGATGTCTTCAATTTAAAATAAAATATTACATATAAAATAATTATCTTTAGAACAGTTTTTAGCATGATTCATGTTCTAATTGCTTCTTTTACCAAACAAAAGTCCGGAAAATTGAGGAATTTTCCATGAGAAACAATCGTTTTCTAAAAGTATATCGATTACAAAAATTCTTACCAAATGTCATCCAATTAGCTCAATATTTTAAAAAACTTACATAAATACATAAACTTACATAAAACTTACATAAACTTACATAAAAACTTACATGATACATTGACAGACAAATAGGTAGACGCGCTAAAATGATTTTAAAAAATATTTGCTAAGTTTGCTAAAAGTTTTATAAGTTTGATTCGGTGCTAAAAATGCATAGATTCATCAAATTCCAAGAAGACAGTCTTTGGAGCTTATCAAAATACTTTCCTTCTTCTTATATCATATATTATAAGGAAAATAAATAGAACTTGATTAATTTTTTTGCGATTTGAATATTTCCAATTAAGTTTACTGGAAATTTAAGATTTTAATAGCATTATTCTATGAAAAATAATGATATTTAATGTAAGACTGACAGTGCTGGGAGCTGTCTACACTAGATCAGTATAATTTAAATTCTGTAATGTTCGTTAAAATAACATTCATAAATACTATTCTACATAAATAAATCTAATCCACCTTCTTGAGAAAGAGACCTGTTTCAGTTTTGGAGGAAACTTTAAAGTAATTCTAAGACTAAATGTCTTGACAACAAAAGGTTATATAATGTTTTGCATTTCATTCTATAGGTTATTTGATATAAGCAGATTTAGCCATTATAGATTATAAATATACTAATAATTAATCCTATCAAAGAGAGAGAAACTGACACTTGTGAGTTCTAAATAACCTTTCGATTATTATTTCCCTCAGTTTCCATTATAATTTTTGTTTACTTAAACTAACAAGTCTAACTGGTTCGGTTGATAGACCAATCACACAGAGCTAATCAGAATGTTATGCGTTCCTATGGTAGAGTAGAAATATGTTTCGGATCGTGAGAATTTCAGTGGCTTCTTGAGTAGGGGCTTCTTCTAGAATGTTCTTGAGTAGGTCATGGAATGAAAGAAGGGTTCTTGAGTAGACGATGATGGATTAGAGTAGTGAGTGGAAGGAATCCCCATTCGATACAACAATGACTAGAAAGAGTCTAGCATCCGAGGTGTAGCCGCAATACGGGACGAAGTAACAAAATGCCGGAGTAAGCATATAAGCTTTGTAAATGAGTATCCATGTAAGCATTATCACTAACTTATTATATTGTAGTAGCTTGTATATTTGGCATTTATTCTGGGCTTATGCAATAACAATTAGTATATATGTTGTCCGTTTCTTTAAACAGCAAGCTGTTGTAACTTCTGCGGAGTCCCCAATAAACTGAGTGGATTTTTAAACAGTGCCGTCCAATGTTATTGCCCTTGGATTGAAATGTCGACATATCAAGTACCCTAAGTTTGAAGTTAAGTCATTTTTGACAGCCAGAGTAAAAAATCCTCTACAAAGGCATCTAAAGAGGATAAGGAGACATTTACACTTTACACCCTCTTTTACCATTATATTTTAGACTTTTCAAATAAATTTATTTGGTTTAACAGTGCCCTCCGCTTAGTGTTAAAAATAATCTCCTTTTCGAAACTCCGCCTCAGTTGGGTTCTGTTCCATTATTACCACTATACATGGTTAAATTTAGTTAAATTAAAATTAAGTCATCGGAGATTTCTTAAGGACACGGAAAACCTTTTAGACCCTCCAATTCATTTTTACAGCCCCGGTGTGGGAGATCGAAAATTCGTCTCCATTAGGTTCTCTCCCATAGTCGATACTATTAGCGTGCAAAGATTCATACTTTGATCTCGAAGGGGGCTTCTAGAAAGTCTGGACTTTTCAACCCCCCTACTTTCTACTCTGAGGAGGAAATTTAAAAAATCTGATTCCATTAGGTTCTGTCCCGTGGTAGATACTTTATTTTTCTTTCGACACAGACTGTCCGACCTACCCGATAGTGTACGATATCTGTTCAGACGGCCGGGATATTGCCACCCAATTTTGGATAGGAATCCAATGAAGGCGACATTCACAGGGACCATACTATCCTTCCTCTGCCACCAACCTTTCGGATGGACTCTCGAACCCACAAATACAACTTACCAGTCAGTACTCCACGTAAAGGCGGGGGAAGTTTTGACATTTCTAGGAGTCGACCTCGGGTCATTCTAAATGAAATTCTCATGCCTTAACAAATCCTGTCCCTCCGTAGATGCTATAATACAAAGATTTAGCTTTTTAAATTACTGACAGGGTATCGTTTGGAAAGTCTAAAAATAATTACAAAATATTTCTACGCTCCCGTGGAAGGGATAGAACATCCGGCTCAGTTAGGTATTGTCCCGTAATCAACAATAAGTACACAAAGATTTAGCTGCATTTTAGGTTACCAGAGCGGGGAAAATTTAGAAGAGTCTGGAACGACATTAAAACACGTTTCACGCTTATTATATACAAATTAATTTTCTCTGTCTGAAACGACCAGTAGATAATTATCTAAGGAGAATGTCTGGTTGATCATTCCATTTGTTGATATTTAAACGTAAAAAGTATATATATATATATATATATATATATATATATATATATATATATATATATATATATATATATATTAGAAATATGTAATAATAAAAAAAAATTAAGTAATATTAACATCACCAAAGAAGCAAATTCACGGCCATAATGCCGATAAGAGAAGAGAACAGCACCATCCCAAATTTGACGATTAGTCAGAGTTAAATTCCTCCTCTGGTCTGAGTATTTAACTCTAACTGACCCAAACACATGCCTGTTTCAGATAGAGCAATAGTACATTACTATAAATACTCCAACCCAGACTACAGGCATCAAAAAAAGAAAAAATGAAAATGGGATACATTAAGAAAATTTGTATTGCCAAGCGGCATGATATATATATATATATATATATATATATATATATATATATATATATATGATATACATATATATATATATATATTATACAAAAGTAAAAGCCTTGTAATTTAAAACAGGTTACTATAACTTAAAAATTCCTAATGTAAGCAATACTACGTGGCGCGATGCTGCCCTTGTACCTAGTTTACAAACATAATATCTAAATAGAAAATGTAAAACACATGAAAGTAAAAATTGAATGCAAACAATGTAAAGTACCACCAATTGGCTGCGGGGAGTTGTGACCCTCACTCTTCGGTTGAGCATGATTTATGCCATGGCAACACTCCCGGAAGCCGATACTTTCAGTATGGATGGCCTTATTACCAACAAGAATCACCAATTGAAAGCAACAAAACCCACTGAAAGATGCACACGAAAAACCTAATACATTTTCACTTAATGGACTATCTATTACCAAACGCCATACTTCAATGTGTATTTTACTTATCTTTTCCTAGTAATCAATACCATTTCTCACATGAATACATAAACTATAAAATCCTTTCCACCAGTACGTGTTACCTTGTCTTGAAATTTTGAAATCCGTATAAGGCTTCATCTCTAACCTTTAGCTTAAAAAAATTCTTCATAACCATGTACCACTTCTGTCTTCCCATATCCTTTATATCCCTGTTTCAACCGTTAAAATACCTTCTTATACTTGCAGTTACAGTTAAACCATTGAATTTCGATATAATCTTGATTAAAAAACCCTTTGTTTAACCCTGTTTTACAGCCTCATTTAAAAAATCCCCATCGCTTTTAACTTTATCTGTATCTCTACTATTTAAATGCTTGCTTCTTATCAATTGGTTAATTATAACATTTCTGAATACATTTTTATTTAAATTTGTAATTCGCTTTTAACTTTATCTGTATCTCTACTATTTAAATGCTTGCTTCTTATCAATTGGTTAATTATAACATTTCTGAATACATTTTTATTTAAATTTGTAATCCATGGTGTAATATAGTTAATTTTAAACTTAAAATGTTCCTCTTTTATCAAATATAGTAAAAAAAGTTTTATTATCTGATTTTTCAATACATATATCCAAATAATTTAAACTATTGCTAATATTGCTAGGAGTTTCTATTAAATTTAACGTTCGTGGATAGAAACTGAAATCCATTACAAAATCTGAATTTTCACAACACAAACTCACGTCATCAACATAACGCATGTATACCATTTCGTTTAAAATGTGGGTTTCCGTCTCATACCTGTCCAAATAAACATCTGCGAAAACAGATAAACAGCTTCCATCCATAGGGATTCCCTTTATTTGCTTGTAAAATCCCAGTCCGTTGTGCAGCACTGTTTCAAACAAAACCAATTTCACAAGTATAGTATACCTTCCCAGCGTCATCAAAGTTTTCAAATCGTGTGTATAGTAAACTTCTTACTATTTGAAATAAATCGTTAATATCGATATTATTATACAGATTGCAGAAATCATAACTTGTCATTCGGTATATCCTTTAATTATTAATAACTTCATAACTATTATTGATGAAGTATGAACTTTGTTTTTTGAGTCTTGCTATAACTGACTTCAGTACCATAAGTAATATTTTATTCGCATAGATATAATTTACATAAAAATGTATTCAGAAATATTATAATTAACCAATTGATAGGAAGCAAATGTTTAGATAGTAGATATACAGATAAAGTTAAAAGCGATAGGGATTTTTTAAATGAGGCTATGAAACAGGGTTACTCCAAGGGTTTGTTGATCAAGATTATAACGGAATTCAATGGTTTAACTGTAACTGCAAGTATAAGAAGGTATTTTAACGGTTGAAACAGGGATATAAAGGATATGGGACGACAGAAGTGGTACATGGTTATGGAGAATTTGTTTAAGCTAAAGTTTAGAGATCAAGCCTTATATGGATTTAAAAAGTTCAAGACAGGGTAACACGTACTGGTGGTAAGGGTTTTATAGTTTATGTATTCATGTAAGAGAAGTAGAATACACATTAAGTATGGTGTTTGGTTAATATATGGTCCATTGAGTGAAAATGTATTAGGTTTTTCATGTGCATCTTTCAATGGTTTTTGTTGTTTTCAATTGGTGATTGTTGTTGGTAATAAGGCCATCCATAGTAAAAGTATCGGCTTCCGGGAGTGTTGCCATGTCATAAAGCATGCTCAACCGGAGAGTGGGGGGGTCACAACTCCCCCCGGCCAATTGGTGGTACTTTTCATTGCTTGCATTCAATTTTTACTTTCATGTGTTTTACATTTACTATTTAGATACTAAATATATATATATATATATATATAAAATTAAAGAATTTTTATTTTACTATATACCTGAGACTTATCTTAAAAAAAATGTTCTATATAGCAAAAGTAAAATGAAGATGGACGGAAATGTAAATGTGATAACAACAATACTATACGACAAGCTGTTGAATATTTAAAAATCTGGATAAGTAAACATTATAAATAAAACAGGTACTAAATTGGTGTACAACACCTTTTTTTCCTTGTTCCATATATAAGTAAAGGTATGGAATAAGATATACATATGGTAAAGAAGGATGAAAAAAAAACCTTTTATATGAAAGTATATGTATAAGATGTATAAGAAAGTAATTTTATAACTCATATATTTAATTCAGGTACTTGCGGTGCTAATTCCCTTGTTCCCTGCGTAAATATACATGGTGTAAATGCAAAAATTGTGCATAAGATGAAAATTTGCAAAACAGAAACATTGTTTTGCACGATGAGCTAGGCCTTTTCTAGCTCCCAATAAAAATAAGAAATTGAATAAATTGAATAATATGAGAGGCATTTCCGAAACCATGTACGTTATCAAGGGCCGTACATGTTTCGTTAATGCGGATTCTACGTTTCTGTTTACATTACTGTAAATTGTGTTACAGAAATAATGCGCATTGCCCGACGTAGAAGAAAATACAAATTGGATCAGATACACAAGAAATCAAATATAAATTAAATATAATCAAACACACCAGCGTGTGGCAAAGTATTTATAACAGAATACAAAGTAATGAAAAGTCATAAGAATATAATAAATATGTATTTACCCCTTGTTCTGCTTAACATCTTAGATTTGGTGATACTTTCTAAGCATTTTATCTTAAAACTGGTTACAGTTATAATTTTACATACGAAGATTTCAACTGTTAGAATTGAAACATGGAGATGAAGAATTATTTAAAAATGTTTGAGAACGATCTGTCAATATGTTGCTGTAATTTTAGCAAGGTGTTGAATTTAAAATTAAAATGTGTTTTAATAAATGAAAAAATAAGGTTGGGCGGGTTGTTATTTTTGATAGTGGTGTTTATGAATTTAAGAAGATGTTCTTTGTAGTAACATGGTGTTCTTAACATTTTTATTCTTATGAACTGGTTATTAATAATATTTCTATATACTGATTTTGAAAGACTGGAAGAACACTGTTGAAATTCATTTACTTTGAAGTTATAAGTTTCTGTTTTGTCATAGATTTTAAATTTTAATGTGTCTGCATTTTGAATTTTTAAACTAACGCCTAGATAATTGATTCAGTTGGATGTATATACATTTTCAATTAGTTGTAGATTAGGTGGATAGAAATTAATGTTTAATATAGGTGCCTCATCAGTAATTCCAATAATAATTAGATCATCGATAAATCTGTACATGATATGACTGTTGAAAGAGTACTGAATTTCCTAAAAATGCAGATAAATGTTGGCCAGTATTATGGATGAGATACCTCCCTGTGGTATTCCATTATTTAATTTGTACAAGCATTTTCCTTGAGCTACATACTGTTTGAACAGAATGAATTTAATAATGTTTTGAATTGTGGAAAAGAGATGTTTTTTGATTGAGTAAATTGTTCATATAAATGTAGTAGGACTTTTTATAAATCATTAATATCAATGTTATTAAAAAGGTCTTTGAAATAAAAAGTTTTAACATCATGTATGTAAGGGAGTTGTTTTAAGTTATTAATCAGTTCTAAACTATTTAGGTGTTTTTTGCGTAGTAAAATGATCATAAATTTGATTTAGTATTATTAGAAGTTGTTTGTCAGCAGCATTGGCATATGAATTAAATCCTATTTTAACAGTTCTAAAAGAAATAGGTGATTTATGGAATTTAGGTATGAGTACCAGGTAAGGAAAATTGAGATTGTGTTTTTGTTTAAGAAGTTTGTAGTAAACAATTATTTGTTTACTTATAACAGTGATATTAGAGTATAGGTGTTAATGAAATTGAGGTACTGAGTTTCAGTTTGAGTTCGTCCAAATAATTTTTTTTTGCAAATAAACGCATAATTACTGGATGTCTTATCAACATAAGTGATTACATATTCGTCTTGTAGTAACTTGATCTCTTTAAAGATGTCTTGGTAATGATGCGTATATTTTTGAAATGGAAATTGTTGAATCAATTGTTTTACATGCCAGGTGACTTGTACTTGCCAGCTCTTAAAGGCTTCAAAAGGGCAATGGTATTTACCCGATATTTTATACATATATTTATCTAGATCAATGTCAAAAGCTTGCATTATTTTCTCTTTATAGAAGTGGTAGTTTGTATTTGGATCCGTAGCTGAGAAATTGTTTGAGATGAGGTTCCTGAATTAAATTGAGATTTCCTGTGATAATATGTCCATAATTTGGGTCAATAAAGGGTAGATAGCATCATTCAGTACACGAACAAGATACATAATTATTCAACTGTTTTAATAAAATATTGTAGTTGTATATTTTACGTCCTAATGATACAGGATATTTATATACCTTTATTATTTTAACATTTTTAAGTGGAAAAAAGGAATGGAATTTTTTAAAAATTTGTGTGAAGTTGAAATAATTAAATGTAGGATTTGTGTAATTAATAACACAATAAGATTCGTTGGTGTTTTCTTTTCGATGTGAAAGTGTGAGGCGAACACCTAGCAGTCTTACTCCTGTTAATAAAAGGTCAAAAACAAGGTGTCCGAAGGGTTTTGTGTTAGTAAGATCTATGAGTGAAATATAAAGTTTATTTAAATGAGGTTTTTTGATGGAAAATATCCAGTTTCAGATTTTTTCCAATTATATATGTTATTCCATAAACACCACTATCAAAAATAACTACCCGCCCAACCTTATTTTTTTCATTTATTAAAACGCATTTTAATTTTAAATTCAACATCTTGCTAAAATTACAGCGACATATTGACAGATCATTCTCAAACATTTTTAAATAACTCTTCATCTTCATGTTTCAATTCTAACAGTTGAAATCTTTTTATATACAACAGGTTACAGTTGTATATAAAATTAACTGTAACCTGTTTTGAGATAAAATTCTTAGTCAGTATCACGAAATTTAAGATGTTAAGCAGAACAAGGTTTAAATACATATTTATTATATTCTTATCACTTTTCTTTACATTGTATTCTCCTATAAATACTTTGCCACATGCTGGTGTGTTTGATTATACAAGTATTGTATTTGATTTATATTTGATTTCTTGTGTATCTGATCCAATTTGTATTTTCTTCTACGTCGGGCAATGTGCATTATTTCTGTAACACAATTTACAGTAATGTAAACAGAAACGTAGAATCCGCATTAACGAAACATGTACGGCCCTTGATAACGTACATGGTTTCGGAAATGCCTCTCATATTATTCAATTTATTCAATTTCTTATTTTTATTGGGAGCTAGAAAAGGCCCAGCTCATCGTACAAAACAATGTTTATGTTTTGCAATTTATCATCTTATGCACAATTTTTGCATTTACACATTTACACCATGTATGTTTATGCAGGGAACAATGGGATTAGTACTTTAAGTACCTGCATTAAATATATGAGTTATAAAATTACTTTCTTATATTCTTTCTGTGGAACACTAATAAAATATTAGAACTTTTAATATTAAGCTCATTAAGATTGACATTGTCGTTAATTCATACATAGTGGATTTATTATTTAATCGTACATTGCTTTATTGTGCCGCTATAAACCCTCCAATTATTTACTTTTTGTGTGAGTCCTGTAAAGGAATTATTAATTAATAAAATGCTAAAAATGGATCCCACCATTTTAACTTTAACAAAAACATTTATTAAAAAAACAAAAATACTTAAATAATTCTATTACAATATTTAATTATATCATTTCAGCGGAGGGGACATATGTGACCAAAACGGAAACGCCTAAAGAGTAGTTAGGACCAGATATCATTTTCAATAGGCACATACCTTCCAATCTGTCTTGGACTTTGTTTGCAGCACGTATTTGATGTCGTCTTTATTACCCGCATCAACTCGTAGCGTAATGCATCCACTCATAACTTCGTCGATCATATTGTACTGCTGAGTCCAACACTCGCACTTATTTCATTCTCTTAGTATATCAAGTCATCTCTGTAGTATCTGTACAAGTCATAATGTGGAAGTTATCTTAAGTCGTATTAAATCATCACTGCTCTTAAATCGTATTCTATCATCACTGCTCTCGTCGTTTTAAAACATCACATGCTCTGGTCGTTGATCAGTGGCCTTCCTAGGTCACAAATTGTTGTTCTCTCCATTTGTCGGCCTTATATATGGAACAGAGAAAAAAGGGGTATTTTATACCAATTTAGTACATGTTTTATTTATAATGTTTACTTATCCAGTTTTTTAAATATTCAACAGCTTGTCGTATAGTGTTTTTTGTTATCACATTTACAATTCAGGCCATCTACATTTCACTTTTACCATACAGAACATTTTCTATTAATGATAAATATTAGGTATATATATTACAAGTAAAATAAAAATTCTTCAATTAAATAGTACCTTAAATATTATCAGCAGCTTAAGCGAATTATTTTTACAAAGGGCATAATTAATTACCTCCAGTCTTGATATTTGAAACTAAAACAAGTAAAACATATATATATATATATATATAAACAGTTTGAAAGAGTTCCTGCTACGAAAAATAAGTCTCCAAAAAAGAAATTAAGCTACAATAAGGGCCAACGTTCTGTCCTTACGGAATTACCTAATGGTAATGGTTCAGAGACTGGATGGTCGGAAAGGGCTCGTTACCTGAAGGAAGAGGAATCATGTTTGGACGTATCGCATTCAAACGATGTAGTTAGATTATATGGTTAGATGTCGGTATCACTGCACTATTTGCATTTCCTGGTGGACTACTTCAATGCGGTTATGTTTTCTATATATTCCTTCTCTCCCTTCTAAAGTTCCTTTTAGTCCTTTTATGTTTTCACATTTCCTATAATATATGGTAATAGCAGATATAACCGGAATTGCTCATGAGTTAAAATATGAGCAAATTTTAGTAGTGTTCAAAATTATATTGTTCTTTAAAAATTCGATTCAAATATTTAATATAATTCCCTTATAAATAAGCATGAAAATGGCTGTTCTACCTATGAAAAATTATCTACACAGATATATCAGGAAAATAAAACATCCGGGTCCCGTTTGTAAAGAAATTTACAAATATTGAAGTTTGGTTAACATACGCCAAAATAAAAACGCTGAAATGGTAAGAGAATGTATAAGGAAGACCGGGCCACAATGGCCCTATAGGGTACAGTGGGTTTTCCCCTTTTAATATTTCTTATTTCTTTTCCTAATGCTTCTTCATATCTTGACCCATATATGACAGTACTATCTTAATTTACTATATCCAATCATCATATTCTCAACTTATTATTAAGCCATTTTACAGTACTTGTGTGCAGTGCTGGTGAAAGTAAAAATTTTCAGATATACAAATTTCCTTTCCTTTATTTAAGAATTGTAACTTGGAAGAAGTGTCTCTGCATAATATAAATGTAAAGATTTTTTCTTTTCATACCGTATCCAACTACATTGATTAAATTAAAAATTTTCTTATTTTATTTGTCTTTGTTGTTGAAATTCTACATAGGGTACAATGGACCACAAAACCTGGGGTACAATGGATCCTAGTCCGTTGTACATCATGCGATTTTATAAGTTGGACCATCAATCCTGTTTAGTAGATGTTGATGATTTATATGGTTCTAATACATAAATTTAAGTATCATTTCTGTCATAGTCTACACACTTGAAGTGCTATCATTGAACATTTTAAATTTTGCAAATAAAAATGGAACTAATAAATTAATTAGTTATAAGAAAATAAATGTTAAAAATTTGATAAGTCGATGTCTCATGCAGATTTTTTTAAAACTAGAATAAATCAAGCGGAATCTTTAAAAATGAATATTTTATGCTAATTAATGTTTCTAGTTCTAGCTCTTGGTATGTTGGATGGAATCAGTGTAGAGTGGAATCAGTCTGATCGTTATCAGTGGAAGCAGTCTGATGGTTATCAGTAAAATCAGTCTGATGGTTATTATTAAAATCAGCTTGATGGCTATCAGTGGAATCAGTCTGATGGTTATCAGTGAAATCAGTCTGATGGCTATCAATTCCAAGAATTGTTCAAATTCTCATACCATTTTCTCGATTTATTTTAGAAATATCGTACATATTATCCGCACATACATCTCTATAATATGCACTGAACTGAACTGAGTGAGTGAATGAATGAAGGTGTGTGTGATGTATGAAAGGTATCGATCTTTGTTTTGGTATCATTCGATCCTTCTCCGATTCGAGACCGAGGGGAAAAAGTTTATATCTAAAATTTTATAAATAAAATATTATATCTAAAATTTCAAAAATTCAAAGGAATAATCAAAATCTCAAAACGACTTTGAGTAATTATCGAGCATTTTTACTTTAGCTATAATTTCGGTTTTGGTCTCATGTGATCCGGTCGAATTTCCAGGTCAATGAAAAATTTGAATATTTCGAAATTTCGAATTAGGAGTGACGATGCAAAGGAATGATTTAAAAAAATCGAATTCACTTTTTAAAATGATAGAGCACTTTTACTGAAGGCAGAATCTTGGATTTTGTTTAATTCAATTCGTCAAATTTTTCGGAACAACAAAAACATCGAAAATTGCAAAAATTTGTACCAAGTATGGATACAAAGGGATTTTTTAAAACAACCTACCCATTTTTCAAGAACAGCAAATACTCCTCTTAAGAACAACAAAAAAACCCTCTCAAGAACAAAAAATACTCAATATGATATCCTTTCTCTATTAACACTTGAAACTATATCAATTCCATAAATAAATTCATAAATTCATTGGGTAATTCATATTCAGGGATGTTGATTGTTAACATCCGAGAGTTGAATTTTTGAACCCGCGGAATAATTTCCATTAACATATACAATTCTGAATTGCTCGAAATATAAAAATGAATACTTGTATAAGTAACTGCAAAATATGTTAAACGTGAAAAGCGAATGAAATATGTATAACAGCGCTATTAACAGTCAAGGAACTATCTATTGATTTTTCTCAACCGTAATGTTCATTACTTTTCTTTTTCCCGCCATAACGGACGTTCCTCTGACTGTTCCGGCGCCGGGAGTCAATGGCGAAAGATTTTACCACCAGATTGGATTATGGTACATTACTCTGATCTCTTTCGTGTTTACGACCCATTTCAAAGAGGGTGGTAATTGTTTTACACGGAAGACTGGATTCTTTGGTGCGAAATGTACTTTTGAATATCCATTACTGTTTTTGTAGTTTGCTGATGAGAGTGCCATAATGCGTTTTATAAAGTGTGAAAGGTGATTTAAAGAGGTTTATTAAAGGTTGAAATCAAGTAGCTGGTAATTGTTGGATTCAGGGGCGGATTAAAAGTAGTGGGGCCCATAGTCTGAAATATGACAGGGGCCCTCTTGACTGGAGTCAATAAAAGTTACAGTGTAACTAATTTAATGAATTCAATTTTAGAAAAGTTTATTACTTGTATGGGGCCCCAAGACTGCAACCTGCAGCCCTCCCTTTAATCCAATGTTGGTTGGGATATTTTTATATCAATAATTTCAGAAAGTATTATTTTTATAAACGGGTTCGGGAGGCTTATTTACTTATTAACATTCCCTTTTCCTAATTATATTTCGTAATTTTATAATTAGTTAGAGTTCTATCAATTCCAGAGTAGTTGTGGTTAAATATCGCTAAAGTTAGTTTTCTTTCTGTTTTAGTAATTTAGATTCATTTAAATGAGCTAAATTGTAAATTATTTTCATTCCCCTTTTTAATCCCTTATTTCATTTCATTTAATGCTAAATGTAAGCTTTTCGGTTAAGAATTAATTAATATATCGCTATTCTTCAATAAATTCTAATTCCTGAAATTCAAAAAATTTCTATTTTGACCATCTTCGAAATTGACGCGGCAATTTGATACTCCAAATCTTTTTCTATAATTTACACACTTTGTGTTCGTTCATTTCCCCAATTGTCCCCTTTTTTAAAAATTAAAGTTATTTACAGTTTATTCTGTTTATAGTTTTGCTTAGTTTATAATCTTGCTAAGTTTATGATCTTGCTAAGTTTAGAAGTTATTGTCGTAGAAACGTGATTTTTTTTCATGGAATGCTTATAATACTGTCACAATTTTATATTTCAAAATTCAAATTTCTATTTGTAAAACTCTAATAATAAGACTTTAATCTCTAATAATAAGACTTATTTCTAAATTTTAAATCCTACCACCGATGCGTCATACGTCTAAAACTCCCGGTGTCGTAAGCGAGACGCTTGTCTATAATCTTGCCGCAGTGCCTTGAATGAAATTCGAGCCGCATTTTTCCCTACACGTTTTATAGTGTTCTTAGCGGTCGTATAGGAAATTCGAGCCAATAAAATAAATGAAAAATTATTTCAAAATTAAAAAATAATAATAATAACGCCGAGGTACACCTATTCAGGTCTTAAAGTACCTGCGTACCAAATTTCAAGGTCGTACTACGCTTAAAATTCCCGGTACAGACTGCTCAGAACGACAGATACACGGGCATCTTCCTTTATTAAGCAAGATGGCCTGGAATAGAAGCAACATAAAAATCGAAGTATGATTATTATGTTTCACTTCTTCCGAAAATGATTTGTATATTTTTGCTTTTTTTTAACTGGTTATTTTTCTTTCCATCAGAGACTGCATCATCTCTTTTATTACCTCATCGTGGATGTCAATAGAAACAGCAAATGATCATTTTATTGATTACTAGATTATCGGTGTGTGCTATTATGTTTTAGCCCAATAATTTTAAGATACGATAGGGAAAGCTAAGAGCAATAAAATAACAATGATATACACATCTGAAAAAATCTGATGTGGGCAACACATGACTTTTCTTATATAATGCAATGAATTTACTACTTTTACAGTTTAAAATAAAGTTATTCTTATAGTAGATACTTATAGTCTTTCCAAGATATTGAATTTTCTTCAATTAGTCGTCATTTCCATTGATTTAGCGTCGTTTTTATCCATTTGGCGAGATTTTTGTTAATTTGGCACCAATTAAAAATGTCGCCAAGTTGCTGACATTTCGCCAAAATCGTCGCCAAAATCGCGTCAATCGTTATGGATCGAGAAATAAGTTATTCTTACAGCAGATAAATGACTATTGGCGTTCAAATACAAAAGTATTACTCCAAGTATCTTTTTTCACGAAACGTGCTCTCCCGTCTTTCTTGAAACGTGCTCTCCCGTCGAAAACTCGAATTCGAATTTTCGACCCCGTCACAATACTTTCCTTATACATTATGTATATAAGGAAAGTAATATAAATGTTATATAAAAGCATACATTACACAGCACATAACTGTCCCTACAGAATCACACTCGTGTTCTCTTTATTTTTTTAATAATCCATTACATTGAGTTTGATTGCACAAAATAACACGTATAATTATTTGAAATTACACTGAATTTGCACTTTTAATTAAAATTTCGTTTCCATTTAGTAACTGGACAAAGGGGGCGTAAAAGAATGTAAAAAAACTAACGTCTCAAGAACGGCTAATACTCGAGTAATAGACGACTTGTACTCGAGCTAGTTGATTGCACGAAATAACACGTTATTTGAAATTATACTGAATTTGCACTTTTAATAAAATTTTTGTTTTCATTTAGCAACTGGACAAAGACGGCGTATAAAAAATACAAAACAAAACCTAAAACACCTCAAGAATGGCTAGTACTTGAGAAATGGAGTTGGTCTTATTTTTTTTATCGTCAAAAATTACATGTGAAACAAGCATTTAATTGATACATTTGACCATACGTAGTTTTTTATTTTGGATTATAACGATTTTGTGGGCCAGTTTGCAAAAAGAAAAAAAAAAAAGACAGCTTCTTTTTTAGAATCGCACCAAAATCTAATCAGCACAAAGGTAACCGACAAGTGCCTTATCTACCAAATTTTGTGAAATTTGGTCAATTATAGTTTTTCAGGTAGAATGGATGCATATGATTTTTGTTGATACCAAAATCTTCTCTGCACCAGGGTCACCCACGAGTGACCTGTCTATAAAATTTCATGAAATTTGGTCCATTAGTTTTTGCATTAGAGTGGATACATACATTGCACAGACAGACACACACACACAGACACTCATACGCCACGGTAAAAAAAGTTTCCTAATATTCTAGAGGACACAAAACGCGTAATTCCGCCGAAAACTCGAGTTGCGGTTTTCGACACGATTCCAATACTTTCTCTATACATTACTATGTATTGCGGGGAAAGTAAAACGGTATGATTTTATTACTTTTATTATCACTTTAGCGTTTTCATTTTGGCGTATGCTTGGCGAAATTATATGTTATTTTGAAAATTGGTTTACAAACGGGACCAAGGTGTTTTAGATACATATATCAAATTTACAAGTTCAAATAATTCTATATAGCGAGACCAAGGATTCATATACATATTTTAAGTAAAAAATAAATCAAATATTTCAATAGCATTTTTGAAGAACAGTAGCATTTTGAATACTACCAGAATTTTCACATTTTTAATCACGAGCAACGCTGAGTATATCTGATTGTAAACGTATAAAAAAGTGAAGGTAGACAAATTGAGGAATTTCGGATTCTAGTTCTTCTCAGTGGTCCGAAAGCTTGCACTTATTCCGTTCCTTTCGAAAGCTTTCACTTAGTCCGTTCATTCCGAGAGCTGTATTGGTTCGTTCATTCCAGGGCCTTTCCTCTGATCTGTTCATCCGAAGGGTTTTCACTTGGTTCGTTTATTCCGAGGACTTTATATCGGTCCTTTCTTCCCTGGAACTTTCTCTCTGGTCCATTCATTTCTAAGGCTTTCACACTTGTCCCTTCATTTTGAGGGTTATAAATTGTTCCTTTCATTCCTAAGTCATTCCCTTGAGCCCGTTTCTTCCTAGGGTATTCAATTAGTCCATTGATCCTAAGGGCATTG
Organism: Amaurobius ferox; assembly: GCA_951213105.1. Classification (NCBI taxonomy): domain Eukaryota; kingdom Metazoa; phylum Arthropoda; class Arachnida; order Araneae; family Amaurobiidae; genus Amaurobius; species Amaurobius ferox. The sequence continues at coordinate 32,399,141 of OX578137.1, forward strand.
AATTGGTCCGTTTATTCCAAAGACATCACGTGGTCCGCTTATTCCGAGGGCTTGTCATTTTACGTTCTATTTAGAGGCTTTTGCAGAGTCTATTTAATTCGACAGCTTTAAATTGGTCAGTAAATTCCAAGGGTTACCCTTTGATCCGCTCATTCCGGGACTTTTAATTGGTCTGTTCATTCTAAATGCTTTCACTTAGTCCATTCATTCCGAAGGCTTTAAATTGGTCAATTCATTACACTGATTTTCCCTTGAACTTTTTATTAAGAAAGCTTTCCATTAGTCCGTCCATTCTGAGAGTTATTCCATGGCACTAAACTGCAATAGGTTACTGAGATTTTCCGAGTGAAATATTCATACTAAATGTTATTCAAATGTATCAATTAGTATAAAATGTAAATGTATGAATATATATATATCTAACTTAACATTGATATCGCATCACAAACTTTCTATAATAAAAAAATTAACAAAAAATTCCTCCAAGCAAAAATATTATTTATTCGTATTCAGGAATACTCAAAAAGTGTAAACATCTATCAAAATCTATCCAAGAGTCAGATTTTTGACTGCAACACAACACATTCTCTTTACATAATGCAAAAAAAGTGATAAAAATAAGCAAATATTGTCATCTTTACTGCTTCTTCCGAAAATTGCTTATGATGTTTATATCATTCACAGGCAGTTACTTATCCTTCCACCGTTGGTTTTTCCTGGTCTTTATTACCTCATCACGATAGTCAATAGAAACAGTAAATGGTCTCTCCATTGATTACTAGATTTTCGGAGACTGCAGATGTATTTTTTTTTCACCCAATCTCGTTAAGGAAGATTGGAAAGGAACTGTAAGGGCATAAAAACAGCGAAATCATAAATTTCTAAACAGAAATACTATACAAATCTGAAATAACATGCGCATGAAAAAGTAAATCAAAGTCGTGAAGACAATTAACGAATTTCAGTGTCTAATTAATTAAAGGTAAACATGTTATATTAACTTCAGTTATGTGTCACAGTACAAACTAAAGGAAATGTTCGAAAAAATGAGTTTTTGTAGTTCTTCTATAGATCTCTCTATTCAGAGATTAATTGTTAAAAAGATATATTTTAGACTAACATAGATAACTTTTATTTACCTCTAGATACTGCCAATTCCTAAAGATTAATTTAAGAGGAAAAATCAAAATACGTTCTTGGGATATCGTAGTGGAAGGATATTGTAGTCGATTTGATTCTGGGCTGGATATAATATTTTTTTTCTTTCTAGCAGTAGCACTTGATATAATAATCATTCCCTAGTGTAAGAATACACACAGCATAAATACACCACAGTAGAGACAACAAAATAAAGAAATACACTGAAACTAAGATTATAACATTTAAGAACAAAGGAAAAAATAAAAGCAAACTGATGATCTAAAAGGTCAATCAGACTATGGCCTGTACCATCTGGCTTGCTCGCCAATATTTGTCATAAATGTTTGGCATTAAAGCTTAAGATGGGTTAAGATGGTTCTTAAGATGGGTTAAGTCCATAATAACTTCAGTGCCACATACCACGCAGTTAGAGCTAGCGATGAAGTTAAATTTAAATAAAATTTTAGCCCTGTAGTCATGCTCCGTCTGCAGGTCGAAAAGCTGTGACAGCATGCCGTCTTGGGAAATTGGGAATTTTGTCAAGGGAGTCCCTCCAATCCTTATCCTTAATTTGCTCCAACTGTTTAGATTCAAAGTTTTTCCACCAGTGTTTTAATAATTCTCACAATAGATGAATATGATATTGTATCTTGTGGAGATTGAATAATTCTAGATGTAATATCAACTAAACTATCTGAAAATCGAAAAGTTTAGAAGTGCATCTACTGTTTCTGATGCATCGGAAGGAAATTAAAGACCTCTTTATCAATCAAAGAACGGAGTTCAAACAAAATGAAATTATTTTTATTTTCGAGCAATATTTCTTTACCATTTTTACGAGGGTACCATTGAAGAGTTTCAGCAAAGCAGTTATATTTTAGACATCTTATCCTGAGTAAAAATTGAAGTAGTGTCTATTTCTTTATCTGCAACAGATCCAGTTTTCTCCATAATATGTTACTTACCACATAATTGTTAAATTTTTAGGGTTTTAGAGAATAAATATTTATTCTGAAACTCTTCAATAACACTCTCATAAGAATGACTAGAGAAATATTGCACTACAAATTTCTCACTCTAGAAAAACGCTATGTTCTTGAATTGGTAAAATAAAAGATCGGCAAGTACCCTTTGATGTCTTAAAAACCACTTGAGTGTATCAGCAGCAACATTTTACATTAATGAACCAGAATAACAACGTTTATGAATGTGCCTTATATAATCACTGGGGAAAATATTTATTTTTTCTCAATCATAACAAATGCATTGCTATGGACATGAATGATTTTAAAATAGACTTCAAACATCCCATGATATTTAGTTATTTATTTCTAGCTATTTAAACATTTATTTCTAAATAAAAAAAAAGAACACGACATTTGAAAATTAATATCATAATGTTTTTCCACTCTCTCAAAAAACAGTTTACATATTTTATTGCTCTTAGATGATAGTTTACTTTTTTTTGTCTTAGATTGCTTCTTTGTCTTTATTACCTCATCACAAAAGCCAATAAAAGCAGTAAATGATCCCTCTATTGATTGCAACATTTTCGGGACATACGATGTTTTTGCTTCTCAATCTCGTTAAAGGAAAGTGGTGGAAGAAGTATAAACGCCATTTAATAATCAAGACATATATATATATATATATATATATGTGTGTGTGTGTGTGTGTGTGTGTGTGTGTGTGTGTGTGTGAGGAACAGGGAAAAAAGGGTATTTTATACCAATTTAGTACCTGTTTTATTTATAATATTTACTTACCATGTTTTTTTTAAATCTTCAACGGCTTGTCGTATAGTATTTCTGATGTCACATTTACATCTCAGTGCAAAGCTCTCTTTTTATAAGAGTGACTTATGTATTACACACGGCAAACTGTAAATTTTATGTGCATATCCTGAAGACTAATTAAAGTTAATATTTTAGACAAATTATGTCTCAAATTTCATAGTTCTTGTCCAAATCTTTCTTTAGTAATATCAATTTAACCATTGATCATTTTTAACACTTATGACATTTAATACTTATGACTTTTAATATTTATGACTTTTTCATTCTGTCTGTCTGTCTGTCAGCACGATAACTGCCGTAAAAATGACTTAATCAAAATTAAATTTTAGTACATTGTTCAGACGTTCTATGGGACCTATGGAAATATAAATGAATTAAGCATCCAATTAGTTTTGGATTGAACCCGGATTGAAAAAATGAAATACATTGAACCCTATGGGACCTAATTTTTCAAACATTTTTTAAGCGAATTTAAAATTCACAAATTGCTTCGAAAGTTTTAGGAAATATTCAAATTATCCCATAAAAATATAAAAAAAATTCATCAAAATATATTCAGTAGTTTTTTAAATAAAAATTAAAATATTAATTACACCCTTTATATGAAGAGATCACTTGACTATTATATGAAGAGATCGCGAGACCCACTTCAAAATAAAATATAGCATCCATCTTGTGTCAAAATCGTAATTTTAATGCTAATTCATATTGAGTATTGTATCCGTTCTAAAACTGCTTTATTTTTGCTTAAATTCTGTGCATCTACAAACTGAAACAACGCAATTACAATATATTTGAGTTTAAATGATCATCAAACTTTGATTATTTCTACAACGAAACCTAATTTTTACTTATGGAGAATGTAAATACCAAAAGATGTAGCATTAGTTGTATAAGAATTGCTACATATGTTTAACGCAAAATTATTTAGCTCATGGAGTCTGCAATATAGCTAGCTGATATGAATGAAACATTCATTCATTTTACTCAGAGAATCAAACGATTTTTTCGAAAAAGTTTTAAGCATAGAGTTAAAATACTTGTACCTCTCCATGGTTTTAAGTTTTTAAATAAAATAAATTATTATAGTATTGTGATGAATGAAAGGAATGGAAAAATGTTAATGAATGAAATTATGTTTTTATATAGAGGCGATTTATATTTTGATGATGCCATTTGAATAAAGTTCATTTGTTTTCGATGACGTTTCCAAATATAATAAATTAATGTAGTACTGTGATAATTTTAAAAATATTACAATATATTAAAAATATTATATAATGTATCGCAATTTAGAGATGTTTAAATAAAATTGCATTGAAGTTGGAAAGTGTTTCATAATCAATGCTTTATGCTGGATTGATATTTCTCGTTAGATTTCAATTTTTGAAAAAATAAGCTTTTTGAGTTAACTCCTTAAAATTTAATGAAAGGATTTACATAACATTTATGTCATTAGTTTCCATTATACTTAAACTTTACACATAAACTTTACACAGTGTTTTAACAATAAAAAACATTTTTTTCCAAAAATTTTCTGTACTGGACTCCATCAAATAAATAATCGAAAAATATATGTATACTCACTTTGAGCAGACAATTTAACATGAATTCCAAAAGAATAATGATTTTCGGCATCTTACAGCCTACAAAATCCGCTATCACCGCATATCACGCGTTCTCATAAAAAGTAAGTATCCCAAACAAATGTTCGAAAGTACAGGGTAGATCCATAACGCTAGCACTACGATACTCATTCGAAGTTATGTTCTCTTGTCAGATCATAATTTTTCATGCGTTCACTACTTCAGGATGTTTTGACGTTGAATAAAGCTTCCTTTTTCAATAAATGGCTTCATCTTTCAAATATAATTGCAGTTTATATAATAACTAGCATAATAGCTTGTAGCAATACCCGTTATTCGCACAGATTAATTAAAAACAGGTAATTATAAATCCTAAACATTTGGCGAACCAACGCATGCGTCACGTAAAGTTTTCAATACTTTCTTAAATAAAGCATATAAATATTTTGATACAAATCTATATAAAACATCTATTCAGATTTTATATAAATCTATATATAGACATGATTTTTGAATCTTTCAGTCCCTAATTAAACACGATTTTGATCACTGCGCTGCCGCACACACGTCTGCACAACGCCCGTTGAGTGAACGTTATATGCCCTAAATAAACACATGGAGAGCATGCAATCTGAATTCGTGTCCTTTGCTGGCTCCAGCTGATATTTTCTATGCTACTTAGCAGAATTAGAAACTGAGATGTAATCAAATTAGTGAAATGCCTAAAATTAATCCGGGGAGAAAACAATAGGAACAGTTTGGGTGATGAATTGAAAGATTTATACTGAAAATTAAATAAGTAAAAAAAAATTTAAATCCAAGCTGAATATTGGGCTGATTTTTAACTTTCGTACAGAAACAGTTATTTACATTCTATGCAATGGCCAGACTTATTTAAATATAAACCAGATATAAGGAACAAAATCAAGTTCCCCAACCCTCCATAGAGAAATTTGGGGTGTTTCGAGTGTTCCATTCATTTACACCGAGCTATCCGTCTACCAAATTGCAAGTTTCTATTCATTCCAGAAGTGAATAGACATGCATACAATTTTTCCCTTTCAAATAGATATAGTATACATTTATAATTAAAATAGCGCTACGCAACTTATAATGTACGGCGAAATTGAAATAGTTGAACTTATTTCAGTTAGGTGGCGCTAATTTACACTCAAAAAATATAAAAATGTATCGCATGTTATTTTTAATACATCGAACGATAATCACCTCTTTTCATCAATCAAAGAGCAATGTGTTTATCCAAAGTGAAAGAATTTTTATTTTAGAGCAATATTTCTCTAGCCATTCGCGCTAACATACACTCAAAAAATATATAAATGTATTGTATGCTGTTTTTAATACATCAAAAGATAATCACCTCTTTTTTCAATCAAAGAGCAATGTGTTTATCCAAAGTGTAAGAATTTTTATTTTAGAGCAATATCTCTCTAGCCATTCGCGCTAATATACTCTAAAAAAATATAAAAAGGTATCGTATGCTACTTTTAATACATCAAACGATAATCACCTCTTTTTATCAATCAAATAGCAATGTGTTTATCCAAAGTGGAAATTTTTTTATTTTAGAGAAATATTTCTGTAGCCATTCTCATAAGGCTGTCATTAAAGCTTTACAGAAGAAATAATCATCCTCTAAAATTCCTATCATCTCAACGTTATTAAAATGTATTCGAGAAACTGGATATGTTGCAGACACAGTGAGAGCAGGCAAGCCTTCTATTTTTATTTCAAGATAAACTGTCTGAAATTATAATCTCCGCTGCTGAAACTCTTCAACGAATTCTTCTGAAATTTTTCAATACACTTTAATAGGAATAGCTGGAAAAATATTGCTCTAAACCTAGCAAAAAGCCGGCCTTTGAATGAACTCGCTCACATGAAGTATGGGAGCTGTGAAAGATATCAAATTAACACTTAATTAATTGCTAATTTGATATCTGAAGTTAATTAACTTAAGATCACAAATTAAAACTTAATTAACTTAAGATCTCAAATTAAAACTTAATTAGCTTAAGATCTCCAATTAAAACTTAATTACCTTAAGATCTCAAATTAAAACTTAATTAAATTAAGATCTCAAATTAAAACTTCGAATGGGCACTACTATGCAACGGTGCTGGCAGAAATGGTTGCTGCAAGGAACTCATCGGCAGAATGAAGGCTCTGGAAGGCCAAGGTGCACGAATGCGAGACAAGATCGGATGATTGTGCTACAGGCTCAAACTGGCTCAACTGCATTATTGTCCGCCATCCAACGTGCTACAGCCTCTTCCATACCACCTGTGGTACCTTCCACCATCTCACGGTGGCCTTTACGGCGTCTGCCAATAACCCCCACAACATCGACAGAATCGTTTGGAGTGGTGTCGTAACGGGGAAACGGAGAGCATTTCGTTCCCGTGCAAATTTCTACTACCTCACTATACAAAGTTCATATCGGCACTCACACTCCCTTTTTTCTGATCAAAACTCTCTCCAAAAACTTGTAATTTTAAGCCTCCTCCCTCTCAAATATTATTTGCTGACAGGACTTAAGCCCCCCTTAATATTACTGGTGGACACTTAGCTTCCACTCTCAGTGGCCAGTCCATGACAGCAGGGCTTGCCCACTAGCCCCTGAATTATCGCTTGCAGGTGGTCAGGAGTCCCAGCTCCCTTGCGAACCTCTGGGCTTAATTGCGCCCCCAACGACCGCTTTCCCCCCGTTCTGTCTTCCTCTTGTGTAAGACCACCCAGGCAGCTCCACTGACCCTCTCCTTTGCAGATGGCCAGAGGGGGACCCTATACATATTTGTACCAGGGCTAGGGACCGTCCTTTGCAGGTCGCCTTCTTCTCCAAAATTACACAATGTCACATATTTTGGAAATCACCATGTGACAGTGTCGTAGCCGAGCATCATGGCTCCCAGCTGACTGGCATCGCATAGCGTTCAGCGATGAATTCCGCTTCAGTCTTTCAGCAGATGACCATAGGGTAGGTGTGTGGAGGCGCCAGGACAAGGCCACCTAGAATAAGAGGCCCGGACATTGACAACTCAACCGCAGCAACGGAGGGAACGTATCTCCCGTGCGTAACACGTACGGGATCTGACACAGATGAATTTCTACAGTAATAAATAAGACTAATATGAAAAAATATATCTCTAAACTAACAAGTAAATTAGAATAAACTTCAAACTGTGCTTCTAAAATAATAAATGATCTACATTGAGAACAAATATTTTTTCACTCTCTTCTGTAAACATTTATGTTAAAGTTATATTAATATAATAAACAACTGTATTAATATTTATATAATATTTAAAATATATCAAAAAACAAAACTTATAAACCTTACAAATTCAAATAATATTTTATACCTATAAATTAGGAAAAAAGTAATTACATATTATTCACGATAATGGGAGAAATTGCTGACACTTACCTATGACTTTAAAATACATATTTTATTAGCTAACATATATATATATATATATATATATATATATATATATATATATATATATATATATTTATATATATTTATATATATATATATATATATATATATATATATATATATATATATATATATATATATATATATATATATATATATATATATATATATATATATACAGGGTGGTCCAAAAGGATTTTAGATAGGAAAATAACTTAGTAGAAATTTATTAATCATTTTAACTTTCTAACTAAATGTAAGGCTTTTTAATTTAGTAATGGCAATCACCACAATAGTTACACCTCAGTATGCATGCTATATGTGTCGCGAACGTTTTGGTATACTCGACAGAGAAGACAAAGTTTTGAAATCAAACACATTTATTAAACATGAAATAACAAGGCAGTTGATCGAAAACAGTGGAGTACAAGCATTTCTCGCAATAACTCAGAGTTACACTCGGTAGGGTGACCATTAAGAACACCCCTGGAGGAAGAGGAACCAAGAGAATACACATATTTTCTGATACATAAAATAAACACAATATTCCTCATATTATACTTGACACTTATATACGACATTTGTATACTTTGAACATATACGACATTTTCATATAACATCATCAATGACTCGATACTCACGAGGATTTGACAATTAACACTCTATTCGTTAGGTGGAAGACTAAATATATATAAAACTTTACCTCGTCTCTTTTAAATATAACATTTACAATTCTGTACCATGGGAAAGGATATCAGGATGGACTCTCGGCATAAACTCATCGAGATTCTTGCGCAGAACAAAATCCATAATGGTCGGGAAACTTGACTACACAACATCATGCTGGCGGAATTCGACATCTTGGTTGGTTACGGAGATTGGTTGATTCGTACCTTAGAACACAAGGAGGAGTCAGGCAAATACAAATCGCTGTAAAATGAGCTTTCCCTCTTGCCCTATTTGCGATTCAAGCCGACCAGTGAAAGAACCATTTTCTCTTTTCACAAGACTCATTATTCCATTACTACCAGGCTGATTCATTTAAAAACACGAGTGACTCATCTCTGAACCGAGCCGAACGACTCTACGCACAACTTGTCGAACTATGTTACATATTTTAATCACATCCTTCCACTTTCAAAATTAATCCACCCTTTCTTAAAATTCGCGATCATACGCGAATCAAACACACACGTCTACATTTTTCCACGACTCCTTCCACACTGCTTCCAAAATCCTTTTTCAAACGCGCGCGTGCGCAAAACCTGCAAGTTCCCAACTAGCGACTGAGAAGCGAAAATCCAAAACTATTACTATTTTTCTGGAACATAAACACTTTTGCGATTTTAGAGTTCACTTCCCTTAAAAGTCAATGTAATTGAAAACATGTAGAAAAGACATTTACATTTCGAAATTGACACTTTCAATCACACAGAAATAAAACAATACTTTAATATACAATTTTAACACAGAGGTGTGAAAGCCTTATCACATATGCTAGTACACACCATTTATTGATTTATATCTTCATGAAATTTAAATCATTTTTTCTTCTTGAAAAGTACATTACCTTAACTTATAATGACATGTAATATATGTACAAATTTTGATTACCCATAAGTTAGGTTACCACACTAAGTAGAAAATGGTTGTCTTTCCACATGCAATGAAACTATTAAAATTATTAAATCCATCAAAAAATGTAACAGTATTTCTTCAAATAAGGAAGTAAAATACAAAAACAGGGCTTTTATGAGTTGTAAAAACATTTTATCTTACAAATCTAATTAAGTGACATCAAATTTATATTAAAATGTATCATAATGTATATGTAGCAATAAATAGCTAGATTTGTATTTTTGTCTGAAAAAAGTATATTCAAAATTAACTCAAAATTGCTGGGTATCTGAGTACCATGTATATGTTTTAACTAGTACACACCATTAATATTGTGTTGAAATGTGAAATTATTTATTATTCTTGTTGAAATGTGAAGTTATTAAGTTTTTCTTGAAGCAAGTAAATAAAATACAAAACAGAAGAGCTTTTTATGAGCATATAAAAACTTTATTACAACAAATTTATAAATCCAAGTAGTTGGAGTTAACAGAGTTACATAAAAATAATATGTATCTGCCGCAAAAGTTAGATCTATATTTTGTCTGAAAAGTACCTGCATATCATATGTCACATTCAAACAAAAGTTACCCCCCCCCCCATTTATATCTACTGAATACCAACCTGATATATATGAAATGATGTACATAAAGTATGGATTATAAATAAATACTACTGATTTTACAGTAAAAGCATTTATATTTAATCCAAAAAAAATTGACATTTGCATCCCCCCCCCAATTGAGTTCTGAAAAACAATTTTACTCTACGGATTAGGACTATTTCATTGGATACAAAAACTATTTAATGAGTTAAATCTAAATGACACATTAAATACTTTGATTGTAATTTAATCAAAAGCATCAATCAATAACTTTTGATAAAAAATAAACATTATTAACTTTCTCGATTTTTTGTATTCAAAATATATTTGTTACAAATCTCAATAATTATGCTTTTCAGAAAAATGAATATTGTTGTTTGGCAATATATATTTTAAGTCAGAAAGATCCAAATTACTAAAATCTTTAAAACAAAACAAGTAAATTGGGTAATATTTTCAACATTGACAAATTTCATTTTATAATCGAAATCATACAAGTTGTATCAGTGATAAGGCAAAATATGTTTCTTGTAAAACTAATCCACCCTTTGTATTCTTTCGTTCAATATTTTCCCACAAAACTTATAATAGAAATTAATATATTTGAACTTACGCTGATTATCTAATATAAAAGTTCAAAATCTTATTTACACTTTTGACATGCATTATTTTAACCCATCTAACAATTCAGTCAAATTCAATTAATATTATGTTATAACTAATAAACAAAGCACAAAAGTAATTATTTTTAACAAAAGCCTGACAATTCAACAATAAATACAAACATCAATATGAAAATTTAAGTATGAATGCATTATGCAATGATCACAGATACCCTCCCCCCCATGATTTATTTCTTAAACAATTATACAAAGGCATATTGCGTATATTTCATTTGTAATACAGTTTCTATGTTCTATGATTTATCAAGGCTATTTCGATAATTCTATTATTTATTAAGGCTATTTCGATAATTCTATGATTTAGCAAGGCTGCAATTTGATTCATTGATACTTTAGATTAACTTAAAATAACATATCATGATGTAAGGAGTAATTTATAACAGATTTTTTCTTTCTAAAGTCTAAAAAATGTACGATTCACGATCTCAACAAAAAAGGCAAATATTTACTTCACAAAAGTCTGTAATAAAATTATGCTTAAAATGCAAGGTTCAGTGATGAATAACAAGTCATTCAGGCAATATTAAACATGAATTAAGAGTACTTTTCTCAAGATATAAGACTATTCGTACAGATATAGCAACATTCGGCGCTACACATGCTATGTGTTACAAAAATGCTAAAATTGCATGCATAAAATAAGACAAAATAAAAAATAACTCACCATTTATGAAGTCTTGTTTTCAGTAGACACTATAATCCAAGTGGGCACGTATTTAAATTATTTTTTTATTTAAAAGTATGAGTTTTTGAAAGTCACTCCTGTACCTTCAATACACTTTCGTACACTCGGAGTGATTGCATATCCCTCCGCGGCTGACGTCACGCATCCCATGATTCCTAGATGTCCGAGCCTTGTTTTAGATAGCCTTGGCCAGGACCAGTGATCCCAATCAGCCTTTGTTTAACGCAGGTATGCAACCATTACCCCTGGTATGATGGTGTAGGATGCTATCTCTTACGACAGCAGGTCATCCTGCGTACAACTTTAACAGCTCAACGATATGTTGATGAAATTTTGCGGCCGTTTACATTACACTTCATGACCCGTCATTCTGGGGCCATTTTCCAACAAGATAATGCCACGCCACATACTGCTCGCATATCTGTGGACTGTCTCCATGTTGTTGATACTGTTCCTTGGTCAGCAAGGTCACCAGACCTTTCGCCAATCAAGCATGTATGGGATATGTTAGGCTACCAGATTCGGGCACCCCGAGATGTAGCAAATCTGGAGCAATAATTGAGGAATGCCTGGCAGAATGTATCGCAGCATGACATTAGGAAACTTTATCACTTCTTACCTAGACGTATACAAGCATGCAATGTCGCCAAAGGGGGATTCACTAATTACTGATTTGAAAATTCAATGTGCAATTGCTAACCATTGATCGGTGCTGCGGCCTTGATTTTTAATCATTTCTTTACCTGTGTATGTGCTGTACGCATATTTCATTTCAATAAAATCAGGCACTTTCTCCATGGTGCTTCTTCTTCTTCTTCTTTTTTTTCTTTTAAAAGAGAATATCTTCATTTTTTCATCTCCTTACCTATTGTTTGCGAGTAAAAGGAATCAAAAAAGTCAGATAGGTATTTATTTCGTTTAATTATGAATGGAAAATTGGCTTCGCTTTGCTCCGCTCGTTCATAATGAAAAAAAAACAACATTATTTTATTCTGGAAAAGCGGCATGCTTTTTGATTAATAAAAAAGTTCGGTCGAATTTAGATCTAAATATGCAACATGTGAGCTTGAATTTGAAGGATTTGGTTGTATTGTTTTAATTGGTGTTATATTGTCATTATGAGTATAGTGCAAAGCTCAGTTGAAAATTCGATGAGATAGCGTTAATTTTTTTTAACTTCACCTATTTTTCATCTGTATGATATACTTGATATACCACATCCCTCATTGATCCTATTAACATACAAATTTATCTGGCTTACGGTCGCTTATTTACAAAATCCGCATTGGTGCTGAAGCGCTCACCGAACCGAATTTGGAATGTTTTTTTTTTTTTTTTATGATTTATTTAGTATTTCTAGCGCATTTATTTAAGGTATATCTAAAGACTTATTTAAGTGCTTTTGATACTTAAATAAATGCACTGGAAATACTAATACACAGAAAATATCACGCTCGTTTTGTACAAATAGCATGGTTGCTAGTGAAAAAAAAATGGGGTATTGGAATCATTTTGATTCAAAACAAGAGATTGAGTACTGTTTGCAGAATCTGTATTAGCATTATTTACACAACGGGTCCTTATTCAGAACTGGGGTAATTCACTCTAGTGCAGAAACAATACTTTTTTAAAAAAATTGTGATTTTAGCCTTTTAGGGGTAACGTATTGAAGGCAAATTTTTAACAGTTTAAAGTTAATATATAAATGGTATAAAAGCTCTGTTCTTTCTCAAATGAGATTTCATCCGCTACAAAAAAGAATATTTCATTGAGTAAATATTCAACATAAAACTTATTAAGTATGTTACAGTACATAAAGAACGATTTTATGACATTGCAAACAGAGTGAATGGGGGCTATTTGAGTAGAACATAAAAGGATACATGAAAGGTTCGTTAAGAACAGGAAAAGTGACTTTCTAATAAGCACTTTGCTAAGCAGGCATGTGAAACATCTATACATTCATTAAGCGATATTTTGCCAAACAAATTGGATTCACCTCTTTCAAAAGAGAAATAAGTCATTTTTTAATGACCATTGAAGCTATTTTTACATGTTATCTATATGCTATTTATTACTCGTATTACATATTATAATGTACAAATAAAGTATTGCGATGGGATCGAAAGTTGGAATTCGAGTTTTCGACGGAAGAACACGATTTTAAACAGAATTGATTCCAAATATTCAACTTTCGAATGTTCAAGGTTTTGCAAGTTTAAAATTCCTCTGGAATCCAATTAATCATTTTATCCAAAATGTCTGTCTGTCTGCATGTGAGTTTGCATGTAAGTTGAAAGATGTTAATTGGGTACATCAAAATATTTTTACATGCTGTCGTCTGGAAAAGCGCCCAATGTATCATTCAATGTTAAAATCATTGCGTGGTGAATCTTATACATCGATGTTTCGCTCTGAAAGAAATAAATGCATTACATTATATGGGAAAAATCATGCGCTGCTCACATAAGGTTTTGTATTGCGTTATATTAATTACGGTCTTGGGATATACGACTACCAAAATTATTGATATTTTCTATTTCTTAAGTCATCTGTTTTATTTCAGCTATTGTGAAACAGGATATATATATATATATATATATATATATATATATAAATTAAAATAATAAAAACGAAAGTGCAGGAGTGCAAATCAGTAAACACAGTATCAAACAGCGGGCAATATAATAACGTGCATATAATAACAGAAAGTAAAAAGAAACGAGGAAGGGCTAGAAAATAAGAGCAAGGAAAGGCCTGGACAGGGAAAATAAATCCATGAATAGTATATCTGCCAGAAACATCTTCAGGGGTACATTCTAGACAGATATACTAAAATCCGTTGTTTCTATGTTTGCATAAAAACACGTGGTTAAAATTTTATGCAATCTGTGCCCAACAACAGAATAAACGAGATTAACAGAAAAAAGACCAAATAGATAAAATTCAACATATAAACATAAAATACCACATAGTAATGAAAAATATAGCGCACAAATGCACAGATATGCAAAAAAAGGGGTAACTCACACGTCTGAAGGCCGCCAGCGTGAATAATCTTCATGGGAGTCCACCACGTGATCCAGCTTGAATGCTTACCACGCAAAATACTGCGATGGCGCGATTGAATGAACTAGGCCATAGACAGTGGAAGTAGTAGTACATATTTTTAGTGAGACAAACCCAAGAGTTCAGAAACTGACCAAGAAATGACCACTACGATCGAAAACATTTAAAGTGTGGATAACACTGATTTTTGGAACTGTAGCCTGTTTTTGTTTTATTTGCTATTTAGATATCCTCCTTAACGATTTTATTAGTGTTTTAAACTTTTTTCTTTACCCGCCGAGGCAGTTTTTTTTTAAATTTTGCACGTTTTTTCGTGTAACCGAAATTACTGTTTTTGTAATATTTGCACGTTTTTATTTTTGCCCGCTGAGGCAGTGTTTATTTTATGGTATTTTCACTACTATCGAGTAACGTACTTATACTGCGATCTACAAATAAGGTGGGAAAATTGTACATATAGCACATACTTTTGAGACGATTAATATGTGATCGTGTACACTTATAAGGCGTTTGATCCAAGCAAATACAGGCGTTTGATCCAAGCACATCCAGGCTTTTGATGCGAAGCAAATAGCTAATGATTAGATTTTTAAAAACTTGGTTACTAAGGTAAGAAGAATAATGAGGGAAGAATTTTACATTAAATTTAAATTGGTGTCTCTTACCATAAATAGTAGTATTGTATGAGTTACTTTGTATATAAATGGTGATATCAAGATAATTTACAGATTTGGAAGGGTGGTATTCATTAGGTATTAACACAAGATTGGATGGATAAATATTAAGCGTGGGTAAAGAATTATATGCAGTATGAAAACAAAGAAAAACATCATCAATGTATCGAAAAATAGAAATGTTACGAGTGAACAGAGTGGATTGTCTTCGTGAAAGTAAAGATACATATTGGCGAGCATAGAGCTACTAGTGGATCCTTGAGGTACTCCAATCGTTTGGAGGTATACAGTATTAACATGTAGAAGATAGTTGTGAAAATGAACAAAATGCAATAAATTATTAAAGGTAGACGAGTCATATTTAGTAACAGTATTTAACTTGAATTGATCGAAGAGTTGTTTAATGACAGAAAATAAATCTTTGATAATGATGTTATTAAAAAGATCTTTAAAATCTAAAGTTTGGATTGAGTCAATGGAAGTAAAGGATTTCAGTTTTTGAATAAGTTCATAGCTGTTTCTAATGATGCAATGGGGTTCTTTGGAAATTTCCAGACAGTTAAGACAGTTAACAGCTTAAGACTTTGAAAAGTTTTTATTCGCTTTTGGCTTTTGTTGCGTATATATATATATATATATATATATATATATATATATATATATATATATACTTCTGCCATTTTAGCTTCTTAATTTTAACGTTTATTGACTAAAATTCGATATCTGCCTATAAAGATAATTTGTACATCGAGAACAAAGATTATTATGCTTCTTTTTAGGGTAATTAAATTAATTTTTATTATAATTTTTCTAAAAATAATATTGTTCAAGAAATTACTAGAATTTGCGCATATATTTAATCAAGAGCAGCGACGGGTACATCTGCTAGTATTATGTTTTTTTTTATTTTATCTCCCTCCACACTATCCAAAACGTACTACATTGGATGATACATTATACTATCACCCTACATTATATTGTTACCTTGAAGATAACATATTATCCGTAGTGTCCGGATATTCTTTAAATATAAGAGATTACAAAACACAATTTTCTGATAATATTTCTGTTAATCTTTCCCTACGGAAGCAACATTCTCAGTTCTGAAGAAAATAATCTAATTTGAAAAGAGGAAATTCGTTCCATTAGATGCAACATCTTTACATCTTCACTCAGCAAAAGAACAGTTTGCGAAGTCACGTTTCCGCTTCTTTATGAACTCTTGAACATCTCTTTTTATCGCGTCTCTCTTCTTAAATAGAAGTTCAGTTAGTTCCACATAGTGCGCAAATATTTTAATGCTAGGCTTACAATTCTTTCATTTATATTGAAAATAGCATTTATTTAAAAATTTTCATAATTTCTAATTTTTGGTATTTAATTCAAAATGGTTAAATTTTTACATATTATTCGAGTCTAATAATACGGATAAACTTATTTGTTGCTGTACAGCATTACAGTTAAGATAATTTGTGTAGCGTGAATAACATTTATGATTTGAATATATGGCAGAAACCCCAGCGTTTCGAAAAATGTAAACATTTTGAACGTTTGTGTAGTATTGGATTCTCCATCTAAATCCTGTTTTTATGTGGTAAATAATATTTACATGTTAAAAAAGTCAAATATGTACGAGAAAACAAAATTAAAGTTATAAAAAAATATGTATTCTTAATTTAACACCCTTCAGCATTGTTTTGGAAAATAAAGTCAAAGCTCAAAATATTCTATTTTATTTTTAATGAAAGTGATAACACAGTTTATCTCGAGAAAGTGAATTATTTAGATTTATTTTAATTCAGGAAGTGGACTCGTGCATATGTAAATATATGAAGAAGAGGCATAACCTCTGACAGTAGCAAGCTATTAGGCGGCAATTGTGGTGTGAATGGCGCAAACGCAAGCAAGTGCGAGTTAGAAATTTCAGATAATAATCATAGTAAGTACTATAGTCAGTCTAATGATCATAGTAAATACTATAGTCAATCTAATGGTCATAGTAAGTACTATAGTCAATCGAATGGTCATAGTAAGTACTATAGTCAGTCTAATGGTCATAGTAAGTACTATAGTCACTCTAATGGTCATAGTAAGTACTATAGTCAGTATAATGGTCATAGTAAGTACTATAGTCAGTCTAATGGTTATAGTAAGTACTATAGTCAGTCTAATGGTCATAGTGAGAAGAATTAGTTAATTGGCAACCGAACGAGGAATGTGATACATAATATTTGTGCTCCTATTTTGCCAACTTTGAGAATTAAATGAAAAATTTGTAAAGTCTCTATTCCATTTCCTGATCCTCTTATTATAATCGTCAAAAATTATTTCCATTAACTTATATTTTTCAATACCATGCAATTTTATCTTTTCGTTCTAAGAAGAACAAAAGATTGCACTCCTCTTAAAATGAGCTTATTGTCTAACTTTAAAATAAGAACTTCATAACAAAGCTCATTGATTGGTTTATATTTAAATAGTATGGAAATGCATTTGAAAATTGTCTGTTCAGGATAGAAATTATTGCTATTCTTTGAACTGGATAAAGGGAATGAACTTTACTTTATGATAGTAGAAGAATATGGCTTTTAACGTATTATAGAAAGGGTCTCCAACCATTTTTGCGCTTAGATTACATTAAAATTTCAGACATTTCGTCGGTGAAAAAGTGATAAAATTAAACAGTAAAGCGAAAATGTAATAAAATTGAAAACTACAGTGGAAATAATAACATTTAACAATAAAGTGAAAAAGAAACAAAATTAAAAAATGTAGTAAAAAGTAATGAAATTGAATAATAAAAGGAAAAGTAATTGAAAACTAAAGTAAAATAATTCAACAATGAAAGAAGAATATATATTAAAATAGAACAATAGAAGTAAAAAGCAATAAAATGTAACAATAAAGTGTAATTAATTATAAAATTGGACGATAAAATAAATATTAATATTTCTTTAGGATAAAATACTGTAAACATATCCTAAATAAATCATACCTCCAAAACACTAAAAAACATGTAACTTATTAACATATGCTTGCTTTCTTCAAGGAAGTTTTCTATGTCATTTAGGTGACAATAATTTTTTCGTTGTCGTTTTTAGCCCCTTTTTCCAGCGAAATGGGCTAATGTATGCTCTCATAACAACAGCTAAGAAAGAACTGTGATAAGGCAGGTAAAACGAATTTGAAACAAAGCTAAAACAGACAAAGAGAAAATCCGCTAACAGGTGGTATTAACCATAGTAAACAAATAACCATAAACATATCAACATGGGCCGCTTAAAGGTCCCCCACCCTCGCACACAGCACAAAGATGAGGGAAGCTGGTTCAGAAATCTTAAGAATGAAATCTTAAGTATTGATATAAGATTTAAAATAAAACAGAAAGAAAAAATATATACCATTAAATTATTGTTAAAAATGTTAATCTAGAGGCAGGAAAATTTAGACAATCACTTGGAGGTAACAGAAAAAGTACAAGGAGATGAGAGTAATCAAGAAAAAAGTGACAAATTGAAGTAACGAATTTCGAAAGTTAATTCCATCAATCAAAATAAATAACTACCAGTTGTTAAGACTACGTCAAAAGAAAAGTATATATAACAGAAAGATGGAAAAACCAGGGTTTCAGAAGCTGTATGGGCTAACTTCCTCAAGTAAAAAAATCAGATGTGAGCGGCACATGACTTTCCCAATAAACTTAAATTCATCTTCTCCTTATTTCTTTGTTAATTCATTAAATTGAATTTTATTGAACAAAATAACACTGAATTTACACTGGATTGCTTTTAATTCATTTTTCGCTTTCATTTACTACCTGAACACATTTTCAAAAGTGGGGTAGCAAAAACGCGAAAAAAAAAATAGAGAACAGTTAGTCAAAGAGTAGGGTTGGTCTTATTCCTTTTATCGTCAGAATATGCGTTTAAAACACGCATTTAATTGATACATATGAACATACGTAGTCTTTCATTTAAGATATTGAAGATTCTTGCACAAGTGACTTATCTACCAAATTTTGTAAAATGTGCTCAATTAGTTTTTAGATAAAGTAGATACATGCGATTTTTGCGGACCATTTCGGAAAAAAAGTCAAGTTCTTTTATCCCAAATCGTACCAAAATCTAATCATCACCAGAGTTACCCACAAGTGGCTTGCCAATACATTTTAGGACATTTGGTCAATATTTGAGTTAGAGTGAATACATACATTGCACAGACAGACACACAAAAGCAGACGTCACGCTAAAAATAGTTTTTCATACTCTAGAGGTCCCTAAACGTGTAGTACCTTCGAAAACTGCAGTTACAATTTTCGACGCGATTCCAATACTTTCCCTATACTTCTACCAATACTATTTCCCTATGTTTCCAATTGTTGTCATTCCGACAAATATAACCTGGTGGAAATACTTTGAGTAATCATTTCCTACAAGCTGATATAAATTTTATGAGACGACACGATTGCGAACATTTTAAACTGAACTAAAAACTTCTGTTTTCAGATATATACAATCTGTGTAGATTATGAAATATAGCAAAAAATGTTGACGGAAGAATAAAACACGAGTTGTTAAAGGGTGGAAAAGTAACTTCCTTAGCATTATAAAACAATCTATTATTAATCACTAATAAACTTGAGTATGTTGGATATGACATACAATCTGATCCTATTTTGTGTTGAAATAAGTTATTTTATCTGTAATTAAAATACTAAATCTTTTCCAACCTGAAAAATGCTTAAATGGTTAATTTGTTGCAAAGAGAAATAGTTCGAGGGATATACAATAGATGGCGAAATCGTAAAGTTAAGAATGGACAGCGCCATCTATTGCATATTCTTTAAACTAGTTCTCTTAGAAACAAATCAATCATTTACATCTTCAAGTAAAATAAGTTGCGAGCCAGATAATTGATACTCGTAGAATTTGTGACTCTCCGCTGTACAGTTACTTAAACCTAAATTTGGAAATGACAACGTTATGATGCTATATGTTGATGCGATATGTTTTTGATATTTTGTGCAAAATTATTAATCCATTTAATTAAACACTTTATATGGAAACGCATTGCAAGATGAAGAATAAAAGATCTAATGTTGGCAGCTGATTACTTTTTCTACACAACATAATTCAATTACTTCTTTCACAGTGAAAAAATTACGTTAGTATTCATGGCACCATGTTTTCACATTTGGCGCTTTTCCGGATGATAACATGTAAAACTATTTTGAAGTTCCCAGTTTATTTATGCTTCATGATACTCTAAATTAGCAATTAGTAATATTGATAGCGTACGCGATAGGCAATATATTCCATTCATTAAAATGTTCTAATAATTAATTCATTCAATTGTCGACATTTCAATTTAACTTCGTTTTTGTATTTTTGACAATATTTTCGTCAATCTGGAGCGACATATGTCCAAGTTGGAAATATTTCGCTAAAGTAGTCGCCAAATTCGCAAAATTCATTACCAAACGTTACACACAGACGAAAAGAAAAGATTTTATTCCAATATTTATTTTAATATTAATGAATTGTTGAGCTTGAAAATGCAAAACTATTACACAATTATTTTCTGCTGTGAATAGAAGGAACTAGATAAACAAGAATGTCGTTAAAAAAATTGTCGCATAACATTTTATGAAAGTTAACATATTTCAATATAGTTAATACTTTCAAATTTTATGTAATATTTTTTAATTATTTATTATAAAAACCTGGAATTTCTGGAGAGATTTATTTATTCTAGCCATCTAAATAATTATTTTTCTAGTAAAATATATATTACGCTGAAAACTCGAAAGCGTAAAATTTAGACTGGAAATTATCACCGGCAACTTCTACAAGGTCATGACTGTAGAATTTTTAAGATTCAAGATTTCGAGGATCTTCAATTTACGGAGTGCCTATGCAGCTGAAGGCTGCCTTTGAACTCCAATCTAAAGGTGGTTGGAAAATACTGATAAAGGATAATTTACAGGAAATAAATTTCAAGGAATGAGCGATGCTCTTCGATCCTGATTTTGACGAATCGCAATCAAGATCTAACGAGTAGCAGAATTTAGAAAAAGAGGGGGAAATTCCTCAAGAAAGGAAAGGCGTTAAGTTGGAGGGGTCTATCTGTGCTCCGTGGAGCACTGGCTTTGAATGGATGTGTAGAATTTGTAGTTGGTTGTTAACAAAATGTGTGAACTCTTTCATGATGAGTAATAAACACTTTACATGAAATGAAAACTCGTACATTGAAACCAATGCAATAACAAAAAATATCTGATGTTGGCAGCTAATGATTTTTCCTTTATAACGCAATTAATATCAAAATAACACACATAAATATTTTAAATAACACTAAATCTGAACTTTTAATTCAATATCCGTTTTCATTTTCAATGATAGTGTAACAAAAATCCAAAAAAACTAAAATATCTGTAGAACGGCTAGTTCTTGAGTAATGGCGTTGGTCTTATTCTTTTCATCGTCCGTCAAAAAGTACGTATAAAAAAGCAAGTAATTGATGCATTTGAACGTTTATTTTAGATTTTGATGATTTTTGCTGGCCATTTCGCGAAAAAAGGTGGGTTTTTTTCCCGAATTGTACAAAAATCTAGTCAGCACCAGTGCAACCCGCAAGTGATTTATTTATCTGCCAAATTTTGTGAAATTTGATCAATTAATTTTTTAGCTAGTGTGGATACATACTATTTTTGCAGGCCATTTCGCAAAAAAGGACAGGTTCTTTTATCCATAATCGTATACTAAAATCTAATCAACACCAGGGTAACTCATAAGTGGCTGAACTATAAAATTGTAGGAAATTTGGTCCAGTAGTTTGTGAGTTATAGTGGATAGATACATTGCACACTGCACAGGCACACACACACACATCATCTCAAATCATTTGATTCGTATTCAGGGTTGCTTGAAACGTGCTTTCCTGTCGGAAACTCGAATTCGAATTTTCGACCCCGTCACAATACTTTTCTTATACATTATACTATGTATATAAGGAAAATAAAAAATTATCTCTATTTAGCACTAGATGCTCCATTCTCACAAATAAAATAAAATACAGCACACGATTACACAAAAGTAAAAATAGTCAAACGCGCAACCTCAATTATCAATCAGATACACAGTTATTAAATACTCAATACGCACTTGTCACACACATATCCATAATTATAAAACAATTATGCATAATTTAACATTCATACATCGTTAATCTTAAAGGAAACAAAATGTGAAAATCTGATGTGGAGAGCACATGACGTTTTTGAATAATGCAAGAATTTACTACTTTTACAGTCAAAACATAATGTATAAGATCCACGGTACTATGTTTAGATCGTTGAATTGTACATTTTGCGATTTTCCGGATAGCAATATATAAAACTATTTCAAGAAACCAAATTAACCAAATTAACGCAACTCTAAATAAACGATCATCAATATTGATAGCATCCTCAATAAACGATATAGTCCATATATTAACATATTTTATTAATTAATTCATCAATTAGGCGCCATTTTCATTAATTTAGCGCCAGCAATTTTGACGATATTTTTATCAATCTGAAGTGAAATATTTCGCCAAGCGTTACACACAGACGAAAAGGAGAGATTTCATTCGAATATTTATTTGAATATTGATGACTTGTTGGACGTAAAATTACAAAATTATTACAAAATCAATTTCTGTCGTAAATGGAAGGAACTAGATAAACAAGAATGATATTAAAAAAATTATCGCATAATACTTCATGAAAGTCAACATATTTCACAATAGTTATTACTTTAAAAATTATACTTTGCTAAATTATCCTCAAGATATACTAAGATATTATAAGATACTTTGCTAAATTATCCTCAAAGTTCGTCAAGTGTATGACCGAGTGTTAAGGCAAACAGAGAGAAGAGCATTTCTAATATACTAGAATGTATGTCCGTCATATGACGGGAATCATAGTTAGAGTGGATACATACATTGCACAGACTGACACACACACAGACGTCACGCTAAAAATAATTTTTTCGTGCTCTAGAGGTCTCGAAACTTGTTGATCAGTCGAAAACTCGAGTTGCCATTTTCGGCATGATTCCAATACTTTCCCTATACATTACCATGTATTGCAGGGAGAGTGAAAAGGATATTACCAACTTGAAAGACAAACAATCGATTTACGATGCTATATGAGCTCATTTCTAAACCCAAAAATGTGCATAAAAATACTTCTCTAGCTACGTAGATGTAAAGAACACCATATTTATCAAAAAGATTATCAGAGTTCGAATAAATCGAAATTCCTAGTTAAAAAACAAGTACAGGAGTAGTACGACGAAACAGCCGATTTTAAAGTGCTGCAATAATGTCTTCAACAACAACATATATTCAAATTACCAACTAACAAACTACTTTAAAAGCACCAGTGTATGATACTGAAGCTAAGAATATAAACAAATATTAAGGATGTAATCGGTTATGGAAATTATATGAGTTAACATTATTAACTAAATTCCAGTAACAAGCAAACAAACAAATTCAAACTACTGTTGAATGAGAGGAAGCTTAAGGGATTAAATTTGAAGAAATACAAGATTTAAATTTTTATACTGCCCCGTACAAAAAAACTTCCAATGAGTAAAATATGCCCCATATACTAATAAGATGTCGTACAAAATTTCAGCATTTTATCATAAAAGTCCCAAAGATATGTTTAAACGAAGTTGGTGAGAGATAATTCACAAATTAAAATGTAAATGTTTACAGCAAGAGTGCAAATGACGCAGCGCAAAAATGCATCATAGGCAAATAATATCTGATTCTTATATTTAATGGATCTTTGACATAGATGGAAAACATTTTGAACAAGCTTTGTAATCTTAGTGTAAAGTAATTATTTCTACACAGTATAAATACTTTTGTACCAATAAATAACAAAATTATTATTTATTTATGTAATCATTGTTTTCTTTCGTAATTTGTGTATAACCGCTGAAACGCGATCAGCTGACATGGTTTTTCCTCTCTGACAAACGATGTCGATGCATCGAAAAGTGGTTTAAGTCAGCATTTTTGTCTTTTCATATCTCTGGGACTTTTTATGATAAAATTCTGAAATTTTGTACATCACCTTATTATTGTATGGGGCACATTTTTCTCATTGGCAATGTTTTTGCACGGGGACCGTATAGAAATTTAAATTTTGTATTTCTTAAAATTTAATTCCCTTGAAAATTTTAATCGATTTCATAAAATTCTGTATCTTTTTTACGAAACTCAGTAATTTGTTATATTATATATCATCTAAGATCAATATTTAAGGAATAAAAGCCGAGGTCAATGCTTTTGGGACACCCTGTATATATATATATATATATATATATATATATAGCATAGTAAACATATTAAAATAAAATTATTTCACAGTTATCCAATTTTTCTCCAGAAGTTGGCGCAATGCAGCACATTCTCCTAAAGTAACATACAAGATTCATATGAAAAAGAGAGGGGAAATGACCAAATGCAAGGCATAAAATGGTAGAGGGGGATGGCGACCCCTCTTTCCCGTTTAAAAGACTGCTTTTATGCCCGGGCAACACTCACAGTACCAATGCCATGCAGAAGCCATACTTTCGTAAATGTGTCAAATCAAAAACACTCGAAAAAGTGTAAAGAAAACAAATAGGAATCGACCAGGATCGCAAGGGAAAGAATGGAAATGCAGCAAATTCCCCTGTCGGTTACGATGGAGTGCATCATATATAACAGAAGTCCACGCATGCGCTATTCGTTATTTTCACTTTCATCGTTCTATACCTCTGCCATATCCTTTAAGTAAGCATTTTCTCCCTTTTTTGTATTAAATAGGGAATTATAATAACATTTCAGGAAGCCAATTGGATAATTCCGTTTTATTGCCTCCTTCATAATATTCCTATTATGCATGATGCAATCAGACTTGAAAGTATTAATGCGTTGATTTCCATTGAGGTGACCAATGACGACATTTCTGAAAATGTTTTTGGTCAAATTGGACCTCCAATCAATAATGCGGTTGATTTTTATATTGAAATTGTTTCTCTTGTCATATAAGACGGTATAAGTACCATATCTACTGTCATGTTTTAGTGTGATATCTAGAAAATCAACACTATCTTCCTCCTTACTTATATTCTCAATCAATTCCAGTTCTTTTGGATAAAAAGTAAAATCAAATTGGGGTGTATTCTTATATTGCCCAATAAGGACATCGTCAACGAAACGAAAATATGGCATTTCATGTAATATATGAGTGCCATTTTCAAATTTACACAAGTATAGATCGGCGAGCAGGGATGAACATCCCCCTCCCATCGGAATACCCTTAACCTGTTTAAAATAGTTGGTGCCATCAAATAAGATGTGTTCAAACAACACAATGCGAATCAAGTCCTCGTATTTTCTGAATGTAATATGCTCTTTTAAGTCATATATTTCATGTAGTTCCTTCAAAATTTCATATAGATTTTCCAGATTGATGTTGTTGAATAAATCACGGAAATCGTAACTTTTGAAACGTATATCCCTGCTATATAATGGAAGTCGGTTGATGACATCGTAACTATTATTTATCATTACTGTTCCTTGTTTCTTGAGTATTATCATAACATTTTTAAGTATAGTTAAAAGTTTTTCATTTGCAATTGTTAAATAGGATCCACATCCCACTGTCACCGGCCGGAACTTGACTGGATTTTTATGAAGTTTTGGTATGAGTACCAAATATGGAAAGTTAACTGCTTTAAGTTCGATACCAATGCTTTCATACAGAGTTTTAATTTTATTTACCAGACATGTTCCATTTTGTTGTAAAGGGGAGTACATTTGTTTATCAAGATAACTATTTTTTAAAGTATCAACGTAGTATTTTCTGCATGTGAAAGCGTAATTTGATACAACTTTATCCGTATAAGTTATAACATATTTATCTTCATATTTATTGACTGCATTTTTGAAGAGAAGGATAATACGTTTCTTTACACAATGTTTTGTAGTGGAGATTGAACATTTTGATAAGGTTGTATTGCCAGTCTTTGAAGGCTTGTATTGGCATGCTGTATTTTACGGCGAGTTTATATGTAAATTTCTTCAAATCTTGTTCAAAGTCCTTTTTAATATTTGTGAAATCTTGTATACGAAATTTCGTACCAAGTTGAAGCATAGATTTTAACTTGTGATTATCCAATAGATCCAGGTTTCCAGTGATAATGTGCGCATGATGGGTATCTATATAAGGGCTGTTTTTACAATTACACTCTTCACTTTTATATACATTGATGTTTCTACTTATGCGGTTATAATTAAATATTTTTCTACCATTGGTTTGCACAAATTTATAAATCAGTTTTACTTCTATGTTAGGTATTGGTAAGAGATGTGTCAAGTTTTTTATATATGTCTTGATTGGTAAACCATCATAATTTTTATTTTTGTAGGTTGTAACAAAAGGCTCTGTTGTAGTAGTTTTCTTCTGTGGAGAGGATTTCAATACTATGCTTAATGTACTGGCTTTTAGTTTAAGTAAATCCATCATTATAGCGTAGTTTGTACATGCATTTTCATTATTATTAACAGTTAGTTGTTTTTCGAGTTGATACACTTTCAAATAACACCAGATGCGTTGAATATAACGTTTTCTTATACTAAATATAAGATTTTTGATCCAGCCGGGTTTTATTATTATTCCTGTACACACTGTTTTCATGAACGTTTCGATCTTATCAAGAGTTTCTTTATAACTGAAATTTTTCCTTTTTCTTGTTCCCCTTTGCCATCTCTTTTTTATAGCAGGATGGATATCTTGTAATACAGGGTTACGTTTTTCATTTTTACAAGATTCCAAATTATAATTGTCATTAAATATGATCGTATTGAGTCCATACGGAAAAGCTGTTCCATATTGTTGGATGTGTGTATTTTCCCACCAAAGTCTTTCTGACAGTTTGGGTACAACATCGATGATTGTAACAATTATTTGTGAAAAATCATGGTTTCTATAATGACGGAGTTCCAAATTGGTGATAGTTGCATCAGTGAGAAGAGATTTGCCAATTTGACTTCGATGTAAGTTGATTCGCAAATGCAAACGATTTTTGGTTTGGCCGATATATTTGGCATGGCATGTTTGGCAAGTAATACAGTAGATGACATTATAGGTTTTGCAGAATGTACCGTAACTGGGATCTTGAGTAGATATTTGGAGAGGGTCTGCCACTGGGCAGAGTTTACATCGATGAGATTGGCATTTTTTAAACTTGAAATTACGTATTCTATTAAAATAATGACGATATGAATATTTAAAAAAGGGTGATCCATTTAGATTAAGGATCGAGTCGGTAGAACAATGAGAAGCATTACAGACGCTATTTATATTTGTCACAGAGTTTGCAATAGCATGTTGCACAGGCTTGAAATATTTCTTTATGTTAGGCATCATATATAAAGCATGAGGGTAACTGGTTATCGATAATACTACTACCCTGTATTGTTATATTACCGGGCATATACTTTATAACAGTATAATTGCCAGTCGCTATATAATATAGTTGTATTCATTCATAAAGTATAATTTCAACAGTTTATATCTCTTATTGAGGAGTAAATGTAAAACGTAGTTGTTTTTCACAAGATCATAAAAATCCAGTCAAGTTCCGGCCGGTGACAGTGGGATGTGGATCCTATTTAACAATTGCAAATGAAAAACTTTTAACTATACTTAAAAATGTTATGATAATACTCAAGAAACAAGGAACAGTAATGATAAATAATAGTTACGATGTCATCAACCGACTTCCATTATATAGCAGGGATATACGTTTCAAAAGTTACGATTTCCGTGATTTATTCAACAACATCAATCTGGAAAATCTATATGAAATTTTGAAGGAACTACATGAAATATATGACTTAAAAGAGCATATTACATTCAGAAAATACGAGGACTTGATTCGCATTGTGTTGTTTGAAAACATCTTATTTGATGGCACCAACTATTTTAAACAGGTTAAGGGTATTCCGATGGGAGGGGGATGTTCATCCCTGCTCGCCGATCTATACTTGTGTAAATTTGAAAATGGCACTCATATATTACATGAAATGCCATATTTTCGTTTCGTTGACGATGTCCTTATTGGGCAATATAAGAATACACCCCAATTTGATTTTACTTTTTATCCAAAAGAACTGGAATTGATTGAGAATATAAGTAAGGAGGAAGATAGTGTTGATTTCCTAGATATCACACTAAAACATGACAGTAGATATGGTACTTATACCGTCTTATATGACAAGAGAAACAATTTCAATATAAAAATCAACCGCATTATTGATTGGAGGTCCAATTTGACCAAAAACATTTTCAGAAATGTCGTCATTGGTCACCTCAATAGAAATCAACGCATTAATACTTTCAAGTCTGATTGCATCATGCATAATAGGAATATTATGAAGGAGGCAATAAAACGGAATTATCCAATTGGCTTCCTGAAATGTTATTATAATTCCCTATTTAATACAAAAAAGGGAGAAAATGCTTACTTAAAGGATATGGCAGAGGTATAGAACGATGAAAGTGAAAGTAACGAATAGCGCATGCGTGGACTTCTGTTATATATGATGCACTCCATCGTAACCGACAGGGGAATTTGCTGCATTTCCATTCTTTCCCTTGCGATCCTGGTCGATTCCTATTTGTTTTCTTTACACTTTTTCGAGTGTTTTTGATTTGACACATTTACGGAAGTATGGCTTCTGCATGGCATTGGTACCGTGAGTGTTGCCCGGGCATAAAAGCAGTCTTTTAAACGGGAAAGAGGGGTCGCCATCCCCCTCTACCATTTTATGCCTTGCATTTGGTCATTTCCCCTCTCTTTTTCATATGAATCTTATATATATATATATATATATATATATATACACTTTTTGTAGCTCTTATTGTATATAATTATTTTTTCTGACCTTTTCGCATTACTGTTATTTATTTCTTACGAATGGCAACAGTAGATCATTTCTTTTTCCTTTGCAAATGGCAACACTGGTCTCTTCATTCTGGGTTCCAGGGTTCGACTGGTTCGGGCATATGCAGTGTTTATTCCAGGTACTCTTGTTTCCATTATTTTTCCTTCTTTATGTGTGTTGTCCAAGTAGAAATAGTTTATAGATATAATCTATCTATTTCTTCAGAAACATACATGTTTCGTGTTTGCTTCGACAATATATTTGGACCCGAAGAAGAGTTTTGGCAAAGTGAACAATTCCATTATTTAGGCCAAGCCTTTGTCCACGTGTATAGCATTAATGCTTGAATATTATATGTTTTTCTATTAGCAATTCCATACCATTGATCTTCGTTCATTATCTTTAACTTGATAACTTGAAATTTGTATTTTTTTCTATTTGATTGAAGATTTGCTGTTTCATACATTTATTTTGTAGGATTGTTATAAAGTTAGGTTTTTTGAGTTGCAGCTTCTCACGTTTCTATCACTGGACTTTTGAACTATTATTATATATATATATATATATATATATATATATATATATATATATATATATATATATATATATATATATATATTATATATATATATATATATATAATATATATATATATATATATATATATATATTATATATATATATATATATATATATATATATTATATATATATATATATATATATATATTATATATATATATATATATATATATATATATATATATATATATATATATATATATATATATATATATATATATATATATATATTATATATATATATATATATATATATATATATACAGGGTGTGTATAAACTGATGGTCAGAACTGTAAGGGGTTATAGAACTCACCAAAACAAAGAACTTTCACAATACAATGTAGGGTCAGAAAGCAACCGGCGAGCTGCGAGAGGGCGCTTTCTCTGGGAGTGGATGAAACGTCGTGTCAAAATGGAGTGAAGTGAAGACGAATGATGGAAATTTATTGGCAAAATGTTTAGAACAAATGCTCATATGACCGACCACCAACTGCCAGACAGGCGTCACCGCGGCGACAGAGTGAATCACGTACACTTTGGAAGATTCTTAGCATTTCACGAACTTCTGCAGCTGCGACGCTAATTCGGGCGACAATTTCCTCTAGCGACTCGATGGGCGTCTCGTAAACAACGTTTTTAGCTGTCCCCAAAGGAAAAAATCCAGGCAGGACAGATCGGGAGATCTGGAAGGCCACGCGACGGAATCACCACGGCCAAGCCAATCCATCTGTTCGAAAAGTCAATGTCCAGGTAGTTCTGCACATTCCTGGTGTAATGTGCTGGCGCTCCGTCATGCTGAAACCACGTAATCACTCGATGATTTGCTGGTTCAACACGTAGTAAATCTGGCAGCACCTGCTGTAGGAAGGTGAGGTACTTCTGTCCGTCTAGGCGGTCTGGTAACAGATACGGGCCAATTAATTGGTCGTGGATAATCTTTGCTCACACATTCACGAAGAACCTTTGCTGGTGGCATCTGGAACGTGTAGCATGCCAATTTACTGTGTTCTTCATTTTGACGCGACGTTTCATCCACTCCACAGAAAGCGCCCTCTCGCAGTTCGCCGGTTGTTTTCCGATCCCACATTGTATTGGGAAAGTTTTTTAGTTTGGTAATTTCTATAGCCCCTTACATTTCTGACCATCAGTTTATATACACCCTGTATATATATGTATTATATATATATATATATATATATATATATATATATATATATATATATATATATATATATATATATATATATATATATATATATATATATATATAATGTTATGTACCCATACTATGTAATGTAGAGAAAGTGAAAATACCTGTAAATACACGTAAGTAAGATTTGTATAGTGCTTTTTATTTTTACTTTTTTTTTTCTTGAAAACTCAATATACATCTTGATTATTTCGAGCGTTAAATCATAGTGAAATACTTAAACAGATTCATTTATGTATATCCAACGTATTGCGCCTATTTAACAACATATGTTCCCCCCATAAGAAAAAAACTTGGGCATATATAACACAATAATGCAGCATACAGCTGTTTCGAGGATAACCTGGATTCCCCTCGTCAGTGCAAAATAACCAATAAACCCGAAGTCCAAAAGACGAATGGATCTGTTCCTCGTTTGAACTTCGAGTTTGTTGGTTCTTATAGTATTACTTTTGCTATTACGTTGCTCAAGTTTTCCTTGTCCTTTGCACAAAGTTTATTTTACTTATTGATTTGTCCCATAGTTCTCGTCTTTACATACATGAATGCAATCTTATCGCATTTAATAAAGAAGAAGAATTACGCCTTTAATGTATTCGCCTGATATTCCAATCAAACATAATTGGGTAATTAATTCCGGAAAGCCAAATCAATATTTAGAAAGCATTTGTTCTAAACTTCTGCTTCGCTGATTTCTGTTCAATTCATCATCTCATTAAACATGTTCAGCATTTTGAATGTAGCCAGGTCTCCAGCAGAATGTTTTCTATATGAAATACGATGAAATGCCGAAAATACGTCTGATTAAACTATTTGTGCATGGTTAAGACTTTTGAATTCTTAGAAAATAAAATAAAATCTAATCTCCTTATACGCAGAGTCTTATAATGATTATCCATATAAGGATAATCACATATATCATATATGATAAATTGTATATGTAAAGATCGTGCAAAGTCAAAAATCGGACTATGGGTTTTAGATGGATTGGTCGTCTTGGGAAATCGAATTAAATTAGAGAGTTTTGTGTAAGATAAGTAAATGTACCCGACGTTGCCCAGTATTCAGTGCAGCTATTTATTGAATTCATTCATTTTTTTAAAAGGCGTAGCCGCCCGTTGTTTTAGCAAAAGCGCATCTGTGCCCACCAGTTAAATGGGCGTAATACACTCCAAGTAGGCGTCTACAGTGCGCGAAAAAGTATAAGGACAACATATAATTGAATGAAAATATACTTTATTTTCACTTTATCAAAATGAATTTTTGATATTGCTGACCTGTAATACTAAACTATACAATAACATTTACAACACATAAAACAACAAATATGAACCATACAAAAGTTGACCTTATAAAGATTATCACTAAAGAAAATATAGAAAAAAGATATAAGGACATGTTCTAAATTACTTAACATTTCTCTTAATAATCAAGAAAACAACATTTTTTTCAATTACTTGAATAAGCCGAGAGAGTTCATCGATGCTGAAACTTCTCTTAAAGTGTCTATGGAAATGTTATTTCAAGCTTGTTTGATGGTTAACACAAGATCCTGTTTGCACTGATATTGTGTGCCATTTTTATAAACTTCTCGGGCTAGAAGCCCCATAAATTTTCTATTGGATTGAGATCGGGACTCCTGGCCGGCCAATCAAATAAATTTACTGAATTAGCTTCAAACAGAGTTTTGCACTTAGAAACGTGTATGGAAACGTTATCCTGTAGGAAAATAGAGTCTCCTGGAGTAATTAGTGCGGCCTCAGGTAACAAATGTTCACCTAACATATCAACAAATTTGTCAGAGTTCATTTCGTAGTTGATAAAGACTATAGGCGTGGTTCCGTTTGCTGCAAAAGCGCCCCAAATCATTATTGTGCCCCCACCGTATTGATGTTTAGAAAAAACTTCTTTGGTTTTACGCAGATTATACCGAAAATAGCAAAAACCATCTGGCTCATCAAGATTGACCTTCTTTTCGTCCGAAAAGATTACATCAATCCATTTTGGACCGAGAGAAATGTATTTTTTTTAAATTCCTGTCTTCGTTTCTTATGTTCCTTTTCAAGAAGCGGACGTGACATTAACTTTCCATACCAAATATTCGGATGTTTATTCAAAACATTTTGAACTGTTTGTATGGAACATGGTAAGTCCAAATTTCTGTTAACTTCATTTGCAGTTTATTTTTTCTCGCAAGCTCTTCTTACATTCTTTTCTGTCGATGCGTCAGAATTTCTAGTCTTCCAGTTCGTTTTTTCATTCCATACATTCCAATTTCTTTTTGAAAATTATAAACTACAGTTTTAGATCTTTTAATTTTTATCGAAATTCCATGCTCACTCAATCCACATTCTTTAAAAGCAAGAATATTCCCTTTTTCAAGGTCAGACAGATGAGTTCCTTTTGACATCGTACAAAAATCGTGAAGAAATGAGGCAAGTGGGAATTTTGTTTAGAAACCCAGTCTTTATATTTTAAAAGGTCATTTCCTGCTTTCAAATATGCAAATTTTACTATAATTTTAGATGGAAAAACAGTTGTCCTTATACTTTTTACAAGATCATATAGGTTTAAAATTTATAAAGTAAATTTACTCATATTTATTTTTGGGAAATTTAACTAATTTACGTGAAAAGGAACTTAATTTTATCAATATTTTTACTTAAGAATTTTTGTATACATTTCCGTCTGAAAGATTTCTAGATTTAGCAAACTTTTTCTTGTCCTTATATTTTTACCGCGCACTGTATACACGCCTTATCTTTATGAACAGTAGTGTAATATGGTTAGAGCCAACGCGTCCTAAATAGTTAACAAAGCCACGCTTCTGGAAATTATGAGTTACAAACCGTGGGTTATTCTATTATTATACTAGTTTTATTGGGTACAAGTCTCTCTGTAAATGCTTGAGATCATGCTTGTGTTGTTATAGTCATATATTATCATTACTATCTTAACAATCTCTCAAACATAATTTGTACTGGTTAAGTACGCACTAATGCCTTTTTTACTGCATAAATTCTTAAATTTCCTTAATATAATGGCTATGCAATAATGGGTAATTGCCTAGATATCAGTACTGATAAAAAAATATATAAATAGTTATTAAGAAACTTGGCTAAAATAAATGCGTCAAAAATGACCAAGAAAGCGTACAATTGTCATATTGTGGATAACAAATTAAAAGCTACAAAATTCCATACAATACAATTCGAGCAATTTTTACGATTACCATGATCGTAAATAAGCCACAAAGAATGCAAATAATAATTTAATTGATAAACAATAAAGATAAATATACATTATGAAATATTTTAAAAAATACTTGTTAAGAATTAAAAATATGAAATATAACTTTTACATGCAATTATACACTTTTACATGTAATTATAAAAGTGATTGAATCGTGGATTGAAAAATTAAACTCAAAACGAAAATGTTCTAAATTCAAAATATTATAAACTCACATGGATTTCTTGCTTAGATACTAAGCACATATGCATTTTAAAAAGCACAGATTAATGACACTTTATCTGCAATTCACCATTTATTTCGCACATTAGCTTTTGATTTTCAGTTCCATGACTTGCATCATATAGTTATAGAGAAAATCCCTAAGTTTTCTAATTTGTCTTTCACAATATCTAAATTTCTAAATATATAAGGGAAGTCATGTATTAGATTTTTTCGTGTCTAAAAAATATTACTCAGTAAATGGGAAATATGAGGAGTTTAGACCGTAAAATGCCTCAAGATAGTGCCGATGATTTGTTAGAACAAATTTTTTTCTGAACTTAAACTACATCAGATTCTCAAAACTATTTAAGTATATTTCTTTACACACACACACACACATATATATATATATATATATATATATACAGAGAGAGAGAGAGAGAGAGAGAGAGAAAGAGAGAGAGAGAGAGAGAGAGAGAAAGAGAGAGAGAGAGAGAAAGAAATTCGGTGCACCCCGCAAAATAATTCGATGGGAATGAAATTTTACATGCTCCTTTAGACCGAATATGCAAATGATCAAAAATTCGCAGCGAATGAATGAAAAGTCGGAACTACAGCGTATTGAAACAGAGCACCATGGTGGCGTATATAAGTAACGAACCTCGCTGTTAGGAACAAAACATGCAGTGGATTTCGATTGCGTTTACGTACCTTGATAGTAACAAAGCCTCGCCAGCGAATTCGCAGCCACTACTAGCATATGAAGGAGTTTGAAAGAGGGCGTGTGGTCGGACTGCATGAGACTGGATGGGCACACCGACGAATCACTCGGCATTTGGATAGGAGTGATGTAGCAATTAGACGATGTTGGCAGGATTGGGTCCAGAATGGCAGATTTCAGCGGGCAGCAGATGGCCTAGAGCGACGACAGAACGGGAAGATAGAGCGATTGTCAGAGCAGCTGTGACAACACGAGATTCGTCGTTATCAATCATCCAACGTGTGACAAACACGGAAGTGACCACCTGAACCATTAACAGAAGACTACGGGAGCGGAATACATACTCGCGGCGCGCATTACGCCGCTTACCACTGAACAATATTCACAGTCAACAGCGAGTGTAATGGTGCCGGGCCCGATTAACGTGGAATTGTTCAGATTGGGAACGAATTGTCTTCAGTGATGAGTCCCGACGACCAGCGCAGAAGTGTCTGGAAACAGCCCGGACATCGTCAGGATACTGTTCTTACTGTCACACTCTACACGGCTCGACAACAGGAAGTCAGGGGTGCCATTTCGTTTAATAGCCGGACCCCTTTTTATAGTCCTCCATGGCACCATGAACACCAGTACAGTGGTACGTTGCCGACATTCTACGACCTGCTGTATTGACATTCCTTTCGCGACACACCGGGCTAACTTTTCAGCAAGATAATGCCAGGCCACACACGTTACGCCTCTCTATTGATTGTCTGTGTGCTTATGACACACTTCCTTGGCCAGCCAGCTCCCCAGATCTCTCGTCTATTGAGCACATTTGGGATGAGATGGGGCGTCGCCTGCGACCATCGCAAAATCTAGACGAATTAGATCGTTAAATGGAGGTCATTTGCAACGACATCCCTCAGAACACCATCCGGAAACTCAATGCCACGTCAGGTAACAGCTTGTATCAAGGCCAGAGGTGGACCAACGCTATGTTGACGTTCTCACTTTGTGTAGATCTTCCAGTTAAATCATCCAATTGTTCTGAAATTCTAATCATTTCTTTTTCTGTACATCTACATTACACGTACCAAATTTTGTCTCATGTGGACAATTCTTTCTTAGTGCGTCGATCTTTCTGCCTTAGAGTGTATATATATATATATATGGGAGACGGGGTGAGGTGACGAGCTAGGCAGGATGACGTATCACAGTTTTAACTACTTTATTCTCAGGTGGCAGCACTTGACGAGCATTGGTACAATCCCCTGTATCAGAGCAACTAATCGCTTGCGGAAGACCCCATTCTTGTAACACGTACAATTTACATTCTTAGTCAAACTTTATTAAGGGCCGTGAAACTATTTTCGACTTGCACTAAATAAGCTTGAGCTACTTAAAGGTAATTCATAAAATTCTGATACAATTTGTGGTTACACTTTATGGTATTAAATACTCATCTAAGCTATCATAATTTTAATCTGACGCATAGTTTGCACTAGCCATGCACCAGCCACATTGTTTCTTTTAGTCATTCGGGGGAAGATGACGAAGTTCGGCGGGGGCAAGATGACGAAGTTCGCCATCTTCCACAAATGAAAGAAAGCCTATTTCTTTAGGTGCTAATGATAGCGACACTGAAAGTGTAGATAATCCCCACTGTGAACAAATTCCTTGATCAAGATGCTCCCCTCTTCCATTAATATTTAACTTTAAACCCTTTCCATAAGTTAAAAGATGAACAAAAAAGAGAAGAAAAATGTCTAACAGTGTTTTAGCAAGTTCACTAATAAGAAATGTGTTGCTTGAGAAACAAAATTCAAAGGATGAAATGGAAAAAAAAAAAAAAGCACAGAGAGATAAGAAGGAAATTGCTAAACAATTGCTTTTCGAGGTAAGCGCAGATCCAAAGAGCGAGGCTATTAACTGCCCAGCTTGTGATGAACTTCATATTGATCCACCCGACGAAGACTGGATACTGTGCTTGATCTCAATGCGTAGCTTGGTGGCATGAAAGCTGTACTGGATACGAAGGAAGGAAATTCATCTGTGACTTTTGTAAATAACATAATTTATTAATGATTGTACACCTTTAAACTCTATTAGTGTTTTGCACGTTCTTTAAATACCTCAAAAATCTTGTTAGGTCAAAATTTGCGAGTTGTCATCTTGCCCCATATTGAAAGTCATCCTGCCTCAGCACTGGGGCAAGATGATTATTTTTGACAATATGTTAACACATGTTTTTGTATGGTTTGATTTGGGAGATTATCCGATATATATATTTTTTATTAATAATGGAACGTATGTATAATTTATTTATGTTGCAAAAAATATGCATTATAAGTTTTACGAATTAAAAAAAATTCTAATTCGTTAACATCGTCGTCTTATCCCGGTCTCCCTTATATATATATATATATATATATATATATATATATATATATATATATATATATATTATTTCATAAGGATACATATATATATATATATATATATATATATATATATATTATTTCATAAGGATACATATATATATATATATATATATATATATATCCTTATGAAATAATTTTGATAAGCAGAGAAGCTTAACCTTTATAACTTTAATCACTATATTGTTCAAATAAATATAAAGAGGTATTTGAAATTATAATAATTAATTAAATATAATAATATTTACTACAAAAATTACTTTTAATAATAGAAAAGTAAAATTATTTAGAAAATAATAATAATAATAATAATAAATAATTATTTATAAAAAATTTAAATATAATAATAAAATAAGTAAACTTAAATTAAAATTTATTTTATCATTATATTTAAACATATCTAAACATATCTCTAAAGCATGAAAAACGAACATATCCATTTTTACTACTACAAATATCACTTACATGACGCTACTAAGCCTTCAGTTTTAATTTTAATAGTTACAGAGTCTAGTTCAACGATAACAGCTAGAAATTCCGTATCAGTAGCTCAATGGTTCGATTCCCGGTTGGGGCAGCAATGCCCTTTACAATTGCACCCGAACAAATACATCCTATAAGTTGATGCAAATATTTCGGAAGTCTGAAAGTGACTATAGTAGAACTATCACTGATTCAGTTTACTCTGATATATTAAGCACCGATTTCAAAATCGGAAGGTTAACGACCACGCAGGGTGCTGACTTGGGTAGTAAAAGTAACAGGAGGCTAACCAGCGATTTTGAATAGTAGGAGGTCATTAATCGGATTGTCAGTTGCACGTCAATATGACATTAATAGGTGGAGAATGCAGAGTCCACTTTCACGATAAGAGCCTGCAATTTCGTCGCAGTAGCTTAACAGTACAGCGTCGACTGAACAGTATGAAAATCCGTGGTTCGATTTCCAGTTGTGGAGCAAGTTCCTTTACATAGTTGTACCTAGAAAATAAATAAGACTAATCTGCATCTGACAACCTAATTAGGATTGTTCAATGGTAGTTAATTTTTCTGCTTTCTTTAAATTTAACTATTGCTTTTACAAAAAATTAAGCTTATTAAAAAAATATCTAGCAGTTTATATAATAATTAGCTAAAGCATTTTTGTATTTTTAAATCCCCCAGAAGCCCGAGCTAAGCACCATACATTGTTAAACAAAGCAAAATTTATTAAAATAAGTTAATCCCTTAAGAATGTTCGTTTCCCTGTTTTTGAGAAGCCAAAATACCAATTACTAATATTTTTCATTTATTTTTCAATTTGAAAAAAATATAATGAACATATTGTATAATGTCAGAAATTAAAATAAAACTCTTAATAATATAGTTAAGCAGAATTATTTAATTCTAACACTCAATACTTAAACAATAAGCATATTTTTTATATCGTTGAAAGCTTACACCAGCATCAATTAAATTCCATCGCTTGCAATAAACCCGTAAAATGAAGCTTTAAATTTCTATGCCTCTTATTTTACTCACAAATACTTGTTTAATTAATTCCAGAAAGACAAAGCAATATATCGGAAGCGTTTGTCATAAACTTCTGCAAACCCGTCAGTTGTCTAATTAATCACCTTATTTCAAATCTTGTGTTAAGAATAAACTCGTGATTTCTGCATACTCACATTTGCAGAAACTGTGAAGAACAATTGATCTGTATGCAAATAATTAAGCCATTTAGCATATGGATTAAATATTTAATTTCTTGGCAAAAGTAATTTAAATTCCAAACGTATATAATATAATTGAATATTTTTATCGTCGTTTCTTAAATATCTAGTTATAAGTAATTATAAACATCGCAAATTATATTTCAGTTTTAAAATATTCAATTCTTTACAATTATCATTAACCTTTTGCTTACAGGTGGAACAGCGTCCATCCCAAACGAAGAACCTCTCACAAAGACAGGTATTTGATATACCCTATCCCAAACAATTCGATCCCCCTTTGAAGGCATTGCCGTTCATGGACGACAATGCCTACAAAGGGGGATCGGGATGTTTGGAATAGGGTATATCAAATACCTGTCTTTTTGAGAGGTTCTTCTTTTGGGATGGACGCTGTTCCACCCGTAAGCAAACGGTTAAACTAATTTTCAATTTGACTGAAATATGATTTTGAACTACATGAATAAACTTTGAGTTTTAATTATGCTAAATGATTCCAGAAGTTAATAAGGGTGTAAAGTATGAAATTTATACATTAACTTGCTATACAGTTTCGATATTCTAATATTTTGAAGTGCACTGTAAAGATCTGTCTAACTTCGAAACTTTAGATATCTATGAACAGTAAGTTAATAATGTGTAGCCTTTTGAAAGCCTTACAAATATATATAATTAGAGTTTTACTTTAAAAGACATTATTCAAGCAAGAGAACTTACCTATTCATTAGCCCCTCTAGTGAACTTTACTTGACCTGCCTTAAGTCAACTTCTCAAAAATGACACAACTTCAGTTGTGATTCTGGTTAAGTGAATAACTAAAGTTTAACTACCAAGGAAAAGCACACACACATAGTTTAAGAGGTCAAAGACCACATATTTAACTAATAATACACAACTTTCTCAGTTAACATAATCAAAACAAACGAGGCATTTCTTATACCTCCAACAGACTAAAATCAACATATACCGATACAATTTCAAGTGTGGCGGCTATATCTGTGAGACCAGAAATAGATCTCACATTTGATGAGACACTTTTATGTACAAATTTATGGTGGCCAAAACGGCGAACGATACTTGTAGTCTGGTTGGCAGAGTTTTATATCCCCGTGAACCTAAAGGTCAGAAAACCACAAATTTGGGGGTGCCATGACAGAGGGGGCCGAGCTGGGCCTTACGAGATGTGGAATGGTTCCATTGGTTAAAGGAGTAACCAATAAAAAAAGAAGATTGTTACATCAAACTCAATGCGGCAAATGGAAGAAAAGGGCAGTTAATCCCCCCCCAACAAGGAACCAGAGCCTGTGACCCGAGAACGACACAAGAAGATAACTTGTGCACAAAAAGGGATACTAACATGACTTGCAACAGATAACTTCAACATTATGACTTGTGCAGATACTACAGCGATGACTTGATATACTAAGAGAATGAAATAAGTGTGAGTGCAGAGTTACAGCAATACAGTATGTTCAACGAATTTACGTGTGGGAACATTACACCAAGAGTTAATGCGGTAAATGAACGGCATTTAATACACATGCTGACAAAGTCCAAGACAGACTTGAAGGTATGTGCCCATTGAAAGTGACAACTGGTCCTAACTACTATTTAGGCGTTTCCGTTTTGGTCACATATGCCCCTCCGCTGAAATAATGTAATTAAATAGTGTAATTGAATTTAATTAAGATTTATGTTGTTAATAAATGCTTTATTGTTAAAGTTTAAATGGTGCAATCAATGAGTATTATAATAATTAATAATTCCTTTACAGGACTTATATCTTTTTCGGTTCCCACATTTGGTTTCCGTGACGCTTTTGTGTGAGTTAAAATTTAAATGAAAATTTTAATAAATAATACTGGGATTAATAAAAATAATTTAAATAAAGATATGAATAAATTTAATGGGGGAACACGTGTTGACCAGCTTTTTGCATTGTTTAAAATTAAATATGCACAGTCAGTCACTATGAAAAGAATTCGAATATATTTAAAATGATTGAAAATAATATTAGAAAAATTGATTATTATTAAGAATATTTAATTTGCATGTTGAAGTGTTTTATGTGCAGTATTTTTGAAGTGTATTTTATGCTGTTAATTTTAAGTAGGATTTTGGAAGGGATAAAGTTTGTGTAAATGCTTTTGAGAGGAAATAAAAGTTCTAAAAAAAAATCTACGGAAATATCACAAAGAGAAATTATTGAAAATCCGAGAGTAAAAATAGATAATTTTGGTTTAATTAATGTATTGCCAGTTTTTTATGGGAGGAAAGATGAAGATGTCGAATTTTTTAGCACACAGTTTGAAAATATTGCAGGAATGGTCGGAGGAAAATAAAGTCGTAATTTTAAAAACTAGGTTAAAGGAGAAAGCTTTTGAATTTTTGTCAAAGAAAAGGGAACTCCAGAAAGAAAATAAAATGGGAGAGATAAAAGAAATATTATTAAAACAATTTAAATCATCCCTTACAATGCTGCAGAAGCAGACAAATTTAAATAAAATTTAAATGACGCCAGGAATGAAAATTGCGGAGTTAGCGTTTGAACTTTCAAATCGACAAATGAATTTTTAGGGAATTACGCAAATAATGAAATGTGTGATATAAAGAATAATTTAATGTTGACAAAATTTATAGTCTGTTAGACAAGATCTTTCTTTTGAAATTAAAAAACTAAATATTCAGAATTTTGAAAAAGCGGTAGAATACGCAGAGCTCTTAGAGAAAATTTTGGGGGAGGATTGCGATCGTACAGAAAGTAATGCAATTTATCGCAATGAAAATAATGGCAGAAAATTTAATGATAATCAAATGGAAAGGCATTTACAAAATTCAAAATTTGAACCTCAGCAAGTAAAATATGAAAGGTATGAAAATTCAGAAAATGAAATTAAATATTGTACAGGGTGCGGAATGCGCAACCATGCGTGGGAAGAATGTCAGCACAATCCTTGTAATCAAAGTAGAAATAAAATATCACAAGAGAATAAATATTGCATAGGATGCGGAAAAAGAGGGCACTATTTTTCAACCTGTTGGCACAACCGAAACGCACAAAAAAATTATGGAGAAAATAAATATGGAAATAAAAGAAGTGAATTTAGAAATGAAAACAATAACGGATTTAGAAATGAATAAAATAACGGATTTAGAAACGAACAAAATAACGGATTTAGAAATGGGCAAAGTAACAGATTTAGTAACACGCAAAATAACGGATTCAGAGAAAGGAATACGGAAAGAAATGATAGTCGGTCAAATAGTCAAACGTTTGCGAAAGAAAGGTTTCAGAGACAAGAAAGAATCGTTTGCGAGGGTCATATTTTGTTCTGGTCACCTTCCTATGTTCGAAAGGGGTAGTTGAACGTTTCCGGTGATACACTTCTGCTGGGAAAAATGGGTCTTAATGAGGGGGCTCCGCTAATGATCTTTTGCAATTCAATCCATCATTTAGCTGTCACAAATCAGGGGTAGCAGTTTTTGTTTACATTCTGGGCCAAAAAGTCTAAAGGGAAAAGGACAAATGTGTTGTCATCCCCATTGGCAATGTTAAAGTTACAGAATTCTGTAAAAAATATATTTTCAATAGCTGATTTAAAAAAAAAAATGTGTGATTGTATGAATAATTATGTACCAATGTTTAAAGGTTAAGGAAAAATATTGTATTATATTTATGAAGCTATCAATAATGATGAAAAATGTTAGATTAAGCAGGAAAATAGTTGTGTTAAAAAAATATATACTGTGTAATTTGTAAAGAAATGTGTAATTGTGTTAAACGTATCAAGAGATAGATGACTGGATGTGTAACATTTCACGTGAT
The DNA here is from genome assembly GCA_951213105.1 of Amaurobius ferox. Taxonomy (NCBI): domain Eukaryota; kingdom Metazoa; phylum Arthropoda; class Arachnida; order Araneae; family Amaurobiidae; genus Amaurobius; species Amaurobius ferox. Next base: position 32,442,382 of record OX578137.1, read on the forward strand.
TGCGCATATGTTTTAAAATCTTTTTTAAATAATCAAAGTTTAATTTTGCTTCAATGGAAAGCTTGACCTGATATAATTTGATGAGTACATAGCTTATGTTTATTTAGTGTACGATGTGTGCTAAAAACTATTGTGCTTACAGCAAGACTGTGTTGAACTGCAATTCTGGACGAACTTTGTCCCAAAGGGAAAAATGCCAATTACAAAGTTGAGATTCGAACAATTTTTTCGAACTTTACTGGTGTTGTGTTTTTTTTATCCGAGGAGAGATATATGAGACCAGAAATAGATCTCACCTTTGATAAGACACTTTTATGTACAAATTTATGGTGGCCAAAACGGCGAACAATACTTGTAGTCTGGCTGGCACCGAGTTTTATAACCCCGTGAACCTAAAGGTCAGAAAACCACAAATTTAGGGGTACCATGACAGAGGGGGCCGAGCTGGGCCTTACGAGATGTGGAATGGTTCCATTGGTTAAAGGAGTAACCAATAAAAAAAGAAAATTGTTACGTCAAACTCAATACGGCAAATGGAAGAAAAGGGGGAGTTACCCCCCCCCCCAACGAGGAACCAGAGCCTGTGACCCGAGAACTACGCAAAAAGATAACTAGTGCACAAAAAGGGATACTAACATGACTTAGAACAGATAACTTCGACATTATGGCTTGTGCAGATACTACAGCGATGACTTGATATACTAAGAGAATGAAATAAGTGAGAGTGCAGAGTTACAGCAATACAATATGTTCAACGAATTTACGTGTGGGAGCATTACACTAAGAGTTAATGCGGTAAATGAACGACCTTTAATACAGATGCTGACAAAGTCCAAGACAGACTTGAAGGTATGTGCCCATTGAAAATGATATCTGGTCATAACCACTATTTAGGATTTTCCGTTTTATTCACATATCTCCCCTCCTCTGAAATAATATAATGAAATAGTGTAATTGACTTTAATTAAGATTTATGTTGTTAATAAAGGTTTTATTGTTAAAGTTTAAATGGTGCAATCTATGACTATTATAATAAATAATAATTCCTTTACAGGACTCACACGAAAGTTAAATAATTGGAGGGTTTTATATAGCGGCACAACAAGCAATGTACGATTAAATAATAAATCTACTATGTATGAATTAACAACCATGTCAATCTTAAATGAATTTAATACTTTAAAGTTCAACTTTAAGTTTCTTTTTTTTTCGGTTCCCACAATATCTATGTACGGATCCTACGTATTCAACTAAGCACGTCCCCGAAGAGAAAGGCTGTAATACCTAAGTAAGGCCTAAGTACAAGGCCTAAGTACAAGGAGTAAGGCCTAAGTACAAGCGAGAATTTTTCAGCCGATGCCGGTTTTCTTTAATAACTTGGATTGCTATCGATGATCCCTGGTCTAAATATCCAGATCTCATAACGACCAGAACTTAAAGCAAAATCGACGCAAATAATACAAATATTATAAAAAAAACTTGATCTGCCAGAACGTTGATTCCTTCCCACTTGTAGAATATGAAAACTGCCTGGGAAGCTATGGGTTGGTCCTTTAAACCAGAGCTCTAATGGGCTTTTGGTCAACAGGAAAATAAAAATATAATGCAAATTATGAAATGATAATAAACAGATTATCAGGACCTCACAAATTTGATACTTTGCCCACACAAAAACAAAAGTTACGTAAAACAGTACTGAAATTACCCAAATTATTACCACTATTTTGCTCATTTCAAACATGATAACAAATACTTTCCCATATTACCGCCTTCTCTAAACTTCCAATAAATATATATATTTCCTTATATATATAAAATAATGAACATTGGACAGATGCAAAAAATCCATATTATTGTAATATCAATAGCGTTTAATAATCAACCAATATCTCTGACAATATGAATGAAATTCCATTGGCTTCAATAAATAACGAATAGTCATGATTTATGTATTTCTGTCCCTTATTTAACTTAGGTATAATTGTTTAATTACTTCCGAAAAGCCGAGGCAAGAATTAGAAAGCCTTTGTCATAACCTGCTGCTTCCCTGAGGGTTGCTTAATTATTCCTCTTATTAAACGTGTCTAGTATTTTAAATATGGCCATGTCTTTTCCATTCGCATTTCTGTAGATAGGCTGAAAATTCATAATTCGTACATCTAATTTGACAATTTAGTGTACTGTTATGCATAAATATTAGTATATTTATATTATTAAAAGACATCCCCTTATTAGTATGTATATATGTACCCCGATTAAAAATACAAATAAAGACAAATGTAAGTGTAAAATACAAACGTACTGTGCCACGAAGGTAATTATCTTGGTGCGTATGAAATATACAAAAATTCGAAAAACCACAATATAATATATTTACAAAGAAAAATTAGTGTGTAACTCTGTAACTCGTTATAGATTGATGTGAAACATCGTTCCTTTCCCGTATTTCGTATGGTAAAAGGCTCATGTGCGTTGTGTGTGACGAAGGTATGAGATACCTAGAGAAATGTTTCCACATTTTTTTTTTGAATTTATATATATATATTATATATATATACATATATATACACTGCTCACAACTAAAATTGCAACACCATGAAGAAATTGATGTATTCTTATGAAATTTGCAGAATATAATTATATCATGGAGATGTGCAAATGATCAAAAATTCATACCTAGAAAATGAATGCATGGAACTTTATTGACATTAGATCAATATGGAATAGGCCCACCACGAGCAACTATGCAGGATTGAATACGATGTGGCATCCCGTCAATGAGATGGTCAATGTTGTGCAGAGGAATGGTATTCCACACAGCGTGCAATTGGGTTTGTATCTGAACTTGTTTGCTGGAATTGGGAGTTCTTTTAATTGGCGACCCATGAAATCCCAGACATGCTTAATTGGCGACATATCCGGAAAATATATTGGCGAAGGCAGGATATCAAAACCTCGTAGGCTATTCATAGTTACCCATGCAGTATGTAGCCTGGCATTATCCTGCTGAAAAAGCAGTTCAGACCTGATTGGCAGATATGACTGTACCGCAAGTCTTACAATGCCATAGACGCGTTGTTGCGTCGTGATACTACCAGAAACGTGGACTAAAAATGTCCATCCACTAAATGTTATACCACCCCAAACCATGGTACCACTTAGGGGGGCTGTGTGGTGGCTAATACAAAAAGCTTTCTGGTGGCGTTGTTGAAAGCGCCGCCATACGCGGGTACGGCTATCTGTCATGCCAAAGCAGAATCGTGATTCATCCTTGAACAGAATGCTTCGCCAGTCTGTCGACCAATTACGTCTCATTTGACACCACTAGAGGCAACGTAACCGGTAAAGACGTTGAAACGGTAGGTGTCGAAAAGGTCGTCTACCTCGGAGTCCTAAGTCACACAAATGGTTTCGAATTGTTTGCTTCAAACTCACGTCACCTGTAGTGTGGGATAAATGTCGTTGTAACACGGTTGCTGTGATAAGCGGCTCCCATGCAATGCTTCTCAGAAGTATAATATCTTCATGTGGTGTTGTACACCTAGAAGCTCCACTACCTTATCTTCGTGTCGTTTCGTTGTCTCTCACGAACCGTAACACACATCGTTGAGTTGTGCTCACATTACAACCCAATAGTTCAGCGGTTCTTCGAAGGCTCAATCCACCCTCACGTAAAACAATGATTTATTGCCGTTCCGTTGACGACAACTGAACGTATGCGGTACGTTGACGTACTCTTGGCATACTGTGATGATTTTTACAACCTGAAGCCAATGACGCTACAATTTAGCTCTGATATCGCTTCTCCTTAATCTGACGCTTTTATGCTGCTCGGCAGGGTGTTACGTCACTATCCGTAACGAAACTGCGCTCATTTGCATATCTCGCCTTACTGTTTCCACTGCCCCTGATTTACATAAAGCTGCACCTACAACTTTATGGTGTTGTGAGCAGTTGTGAGCAGTATATATAAAATGAGCAGTATATATGAAATTTATTTCGTCTGAATTGGTCCACAAATAACGAAGTTATCGACGATGAGACAGACATTTGAATGCAAAGTCTGTACTCCGCCACCATGCAAACATATGATCGGTGCAAGTGATAACCGCCTACTCGTGTATAATACAGATTATGCACAGATGTCGGAAATCTAAAATTTAAATAATATTTTTACACCTTTCTACCAGAATTGTTTTGTAATAGAGCTTAAAGAGTATATTATATCAAAAGATAAATTACATATTGTATTCAATATGTAAAATACACATTATGCGAAGAGTAAGGAAAACTAGAGCAACGTAAATAAGCACACATTGTAGTTTATTTCTGCTTCTTTGCGTAAATCTAGTTTTCCTTACGTATTGGGTTCTATACTAAGTTTGGCAGATTGCTCGTATTACGTCAAGACATTATTGTGTTATATTTTTACTTGTATTACGTCAAGAACACAACAGAACGATAACAAGCATATATACTCTCTGTTGGAAGTTCTGAGAAAAGCATGCTAGATATTCGTGAAAATATTAATCCGCTTCCGTTAAATACTTCCATTTCATCTCTGTAACATTTGCAGAGTCCATTTCGATAAGAGCTTGCAATTTCGTCCCAGTAGCTCAACGGTAGAGCACCGACTGGACAATTCAGAGATTCTGTGTTTGATTCCCGGTTGGAGCAGCGAGACTCTTTACAAAGGTGCCCGAACAAATAAACCCTGTAAGTTAGTGCAAAGATGTCGGAGGTCTGAAAACCCCAGACAGTGCGACTCACATAGTGGGTTTAGAGTAGCTAGCTGCAAGGCTAGCTGCAGGAAAGTATACCTCCTGCACTCAGGAGGCACCCAAGGTCTACCATCTCGTCAAACGAGCATTTATTTAGGTCTAAAAAGATAACAATTGATGAAAAATATTGTGGTTAGACAGACAGTTTTACATTATATTTAAACTTGACAAGTACGTCCATTTTTCAAAAATTGGAAAAGGGTTATTGCGAATATAGATAAAAAGATCATTGAAAAATGAAATTTAGAGTGAGGTATATTAACATAATGAAAAATAGATTAAAATTAAAGAAAATAATAACATTCTAGAAGTAAAATTTAGAAAATATATAAAAAGAAAATATATGAAAAGGAAAAAAGAAATTTAGGCACATGAAAAACAAAAACAGAAATTTAGAATAAAATTAAAAAAAAAAAAAATTAGAAAAATTAGAAAAATACAAATAAAAAGGGTCAAAAGAAGAAGAAAGAACCAAAAACATAAGAACAGTCAACATAGCATTTTTTTAAACAGAAAATATGGAAGTCTGAAAGTGACCATAGGAGACAACTAGTGCGATTTCAGTGGACTCTGGAAGATTTAGTGCCAATTTCAAATTGAGAGGATAACGACCACGCAGGTTACTAACCTGGGTAAAAATAGTAGTAGCAGGAGGCTAACCTGAGGTAAAAAATAACAGAAGGTGGTCAGTGAGATTGTCAGGTGTCCGCCAGTCTGACATTAGAGTGTGGAGAGTGCATCGTCAACTTCGACGATAAGAGCTTACAATTTCGTTCTAGTAGTTCAACGGTAGAGCGCCGGCTGGCCAATTCGGAGATCCAGGGCTCGATTCCCGGTTGTGGCAGCAAGGGTCTTTACACATTTCTTTCATAATTTAGATGGCATAACACTATGATGCTCCACATAAAAAATAACCTCATTGCAGATTAACAAATTTACTACCTATAGCCAACGACCTGAAGATATACAATATTTACAGCCTCTGGTGCAGAAATATCTGTCCAACAGCAGAAAACAAAACATATCAAAATATAAGGAAAGGCACTGGGTAAGATATTACAATAAGTGATAGACTGAACACTTCATAGATGATAAAATAAGTTATGAAACGCAATTATATGCGATGTAGCTGCAAATGAAGGACAATAAAATATGTGTACATAATTTCATGACATAATAATGAACAACTATAAGCAATAAAAATAATTTAATCAATCTAAATACAGTTAAAATGTACATATAGCTCATATATATATATAAAAATAGAAGCACTTGTATATATAAATGTTTTAAATTGTGAACAGGGGTCTCTATTGTCAGATTGAAGTTCAACTTGACATTCTGACGGACGACCTCCTGCGTTTTTTTTTGCCTCAGGTTATATTCCAAATATTTCTGTTCATCAATTCATTATTACCGAGATTAGTAACCGGTGTGATCGTTGACCTCCCAATTTTAAAATCAGCCCAATATGCTAGAGTCCATTGTATCCGTGCTAATCCTACTATTGTCATTTTCAGGCTCCCAAAATCACTTCACTGACTTGCAGTGATTTGGGGGCATCATTGTAAAAAATCATTGTTCGTTCGGACATCATTGTAAAGAATCCGTCCTTCCCACCCGGGGTTGAACGACAGATTTTCGCACTAGTTAGCTAACGCTCTCCCAGTTAAGCTATTGGGACGTAATTGAAAACTCTTACTGTCGAAGCAGATTCTGCACATTTTCTTTTTACTTTTGTATTCTTGAATGTGATTAATTAAACCTCTTAATTAAAATATATTTGTCTTTGCCAATACGAGCAATATTTCCAAGCGTATAATAAACAAGTGATTATGGTTTAAATATATTTCCACTTATTTGAGTTCTGAATAATTGGTTAATTACAGTAGAAAATATTAAGCAATATTTAGGAAACGTTTGTCTTATTATGGTGGTTCCCTGACAGTTGGTTAATTAAAGTGTCTAGCATTTTGAACACAGCCATGTCTTTAACACACACTTCTGAGGGAAAAGCAAAGAAAATCAAAAGGGACCACTTAAACAAAGTGCGTTGTGTATGGTTAATATTTCTGGATGCTTGGGTGAAAGAGTTTTGTTTTCTTACATGCAAAATATGATCATAAAACAAGAAAGAACAATCATGCATAAGCATTGATTATGAAACACTTTCCAACTGAAATACAATTTCATTTAAAAATTTCTAAAATGTGATACATTCAGTGGTGATATCATTATCACATTACTACATTATCACATTACTACATTATTACATTATCGCAGTACTACAGTAATTTATTATACTTAAATTTTTAAAATTGTATCGAAATATAAATCATCTGATTCTCTATACAAAATCAATGAATATTTTATTCATATAACTTGTATTCCAGACTCCAGAGCTAAATAGTTTTGTGTGAAAAAAATTCAGCAATTCTTATGTAACTCACCTTACAGTCGCTTGAGATATTTGCATTCCGCATAAGTTAAAATTAGGCTTCGTTGAAGAAATAATAAAAGTTTAGGGATAATTTAAAATCACAACTATTGTAATTGCATAGGCACGGAATTTAGATACACAGATAATACACAGATAATATATATGTGTGTGTGCGTGTATTCAAAGTATTGGAATCGTGCCGAAGATCGGAACTCGAATTTTCGAAGGATCTACACGTTTCGGGACTTCTAGAACACGAAAAAACTATTTTTAGGAAGACGTCTGTGTGTGTATGGGTGTATCTGTGTATGTTTCTGAGTGTCTGTGAGGATATTACATCCACTCTAATTGAAAAACTAATGGACCGAATTTCATAAAATTTGGTAGGTATGTTTTTTGTGGGAAATCCTGATGTTCATTAGATTATAGTACGATTCGTAATAAAAGAATCTGCCTTCTTTGCGAAATGGCCCGCAGAAATTGCCTTTAACCAAGCTAAAAACTAATGGAACAAATTTAACAAAATTTGGTGTATAATATTTCAATAACCTACAAGTGTACAAGTTTATATACAAAATTTAACAAAATTTGGTATATGAATCATTTGTAGGTTATTCTAGTACGATTCGGAAAAAGGAACGAGCTATTTCTGCGAAATGGCTCGCAAAAATCGTTAAATATAAAAATAAAAGACTACGTGTGCTCAATTATATCAATTAAATTCCTATTTTATACGTGATTTTTGACAACAAAAAGAATAAGACTAACCCCATTACTCTAGGACTAGCCGTTCTTGAGATATTCTAGTTTTTTCGCGTTTTCGCTACAGCACCTTTGACAATAAGTTCAGCTATCAAATGAGAACCAAATTTAAGTTTAACGTGCAAATTCAATGTCATTTAAAATACTTATGGCTGTTATTTTGTGCTGATAAACTCAAATTATTACTGAAGAAATAAAGAGAACGTGAATATGAGTCTGCAGGGAAAGACATGTGCTGCCCACATCAGAATTTTAACAATATTACAACAATGATTTATAGAAATGAACGGAGATTATTTGCAGGCCATTTCGAAAAAAATGTATCTATATTTAAAGGATCTATATTTAAAGATCCACCAAATTTTTGTAGAATAAAATGTTCTACAAATTTAAGCTGTGTACCAAATTTTATCTCTCTAGGACGTAGGAAAGTGCATTAAAAATGCCATCAAATAAGTATATCATGAAGAGTTATATAAAATTTAAAAAAAAATTGAAAAATTATCTACCGAATTTATTTTAAAATGTGAAGCCTCTCTCATACTCAAAATGATGAAGCTCGTGTAAAGATATTTATTATATGATATATCTCTCTTTTCTTTCTGGAGGATATCCCAAAAGTCAGAATTTAATTGAATTTGTTTTTTCTGTATATTAAATAATTTTTAGTTAAAAAACTACTTAACATATTTTACTGAAATTTTTTTTATATATTTTATGGGATAATGTGAATGTTTCCTAAAAATTTCGAAGTAATTTGTGAATTTTAAATTTACTTAAAAAATGTTTGAAAAATTAGGTCCCATAGGGTTCAATGTATTTCATTTTTTCAACCCGGGTTCAATATAAAACTAATTGGGTGATATTATTTATTTATATTCAAATAGGTCCTACAGACCGTCTGAAAACATACTAAAATTTCATTTTGATAAAGTCATTTTTACGGCAGTTATCGTGCTAACGCACAGACAGACAGACAGGCAGACAGAATGAACAAAGTCATAAACACTTTTCAACTATGTTGTAAAGTGTTAAAAATGAGTGGAGATCTTGTAAAGCAGTTAATTCCTTAGCAGTTTAATAAAATTAAATTCTTAAAAACTAAAAAGAGACCACTGAATTTCAGTATATTGCAAGCTTTTATTTCAAGAACAGCGAGAAATTATGATGAAAATATTGTTTAGTTTACAAAATGTTAATTTTTAACACTTTACAACAAAGTTGAAAAGTGTTTATGACTTTGTTCATTCTGTCTGTCTGTCTGTCTGCCCGTTAGCACGATAACTGCCGTAAAAATGTCTTAATCAAAATGAAATTTTAGTATGTTGTTCAGACGGTCTGTAGAATCTATGGGAATATAAATGAATAATATCACACAATTAGTTTTAGATTGAACCCGGGTCGAAGAAATGAAATACATTGAGCCCTATGGAGCCTAATTTTTCAAACATTTTAAGCGGATTTAAAATTCACAAATTGCCTCGAAAATTTTAGGTAATATTCAAATTGTTCCATAAAATATATAAAAAAAAATTCAGCGAAATATATTCAGTAGTTCTTTAAATAAAAATTAAAATAATAATTACACCTCTTATATGAAACGATCACGTGACCATGATATGAAACGATCACATGACCCACTTCAAAATGATATATGGTATCCATCTTGTTTCAAAATCGTGATTTTTTTTAGTTCTTTTTAATTCATATTGAGTGTTGTATCCGTCCTAAAACTACTTTATTTTTGCTTAAATTCTGTGCATCTACATACTGAAACAACGCAATGACAATATATTTGAGTTTAAATGCTCATCTAAATTTGATTATTTCTACAACTAAGCCTATTTTTCACCTATGTAAAATGTAAACAGCAAAATATATAGAATGAGTTGTATTAGAATTCCTGTATTTTTTTAACACAAAATAATTTAGTCCATGAAGTCTACATGGCTGATATGAATGAAATATTAATTGATTTCATAAAGAGAAGGACGATTTTTTTCGATGAAGTTTCAAGCATAGAGTTTAATTTTTTGTAGCTCCATGGTCTTAAACAAAATGTTTAAATAAAATAAATTATTATAGTATTGTGATGAATGAAATGAATGGGAGAAAGTTATGAATGAAATCCTGTTTTTATAGAGAGATCCAGGCGTGTTATTTTTTCTATGACGTCATTTGAATTAATTTCAGTTGTTTTCGATGAAGTTTTCAAATATAATAAATTATCGTAGTATCATGATAATTCTAAAACTATTACCGAGGAATGTATAACATTTTAGAGATGTTTAAACCAGGCAATTTATATTTCAATGCCGTCATTTGAATAAAGTTCATTTTTTTCGATTAAGGTTTAAGTTTTCAACTATAATAAATTAATGCAGTATTGTGATAAGTTTCAAAATATTACCGAGGAATGTATTGCTATTTAGACTTGTTTAAATAAAATTGCATTGAAGTTGGAAAGTGTTTCATAATCAATGCTTTAAGCATGATTGATCTTTCTTGTTATTTTATATTTAAAAGAAGAATGAACTTAAAATTGACAAATTTGAAAATTGATATACAGTACTATTTTGTAATACTAAACTTTTTATAGTACTAGCAAACAAGATTTCTTACCAATTCGACTATATGGACTCTCCTTCTGAAGGGAAAATTGCTGTGACAAAAATGAGTTAGAAACTTATTTGTCAGCTGGAAACAGTGGTTTAAAATAATCCTAATTCATTTCAAAGATTGAAGGACATGCTTATTTTGCATAGATTTTATTAGGAATAGATATGAATGACCAGCAATATCACAGTCTATTTGATTTACCCTATCACCACAAAGTGTTAACAACTTCTAAAAATAGTATCATCTGCTTGTCTTTATTACTTTAAAAAAAACATGAAAATTGTTTTTAATTTCTGTTCATAAATTCAATTTGTAAATGGCCCCTGGATTCATGAATTTTGTGAAAAAGTATCGAAACTTCAAAAAATTTGACAATGTACTTCGTTCTAAATTTGAACTTTTGAGATCCAAATATTTCTTTACTATGACTAAATAAAAGTATTGATAGCATTTTTGTATTTAACTTTTTTTCACTAGAGGGGCTGTATAAGATTATGTTTTTATTTTTTTACAAAAATATTGCACATCATTTAAATTACTATTTCATAACTCCCTACATTATTTAAAGCTTTTGCTATTGGAACTATGTATCTATTACAACCAACGGTATATATTTATATATTGTAAGAAATTTATTACTTGTATATTTAATTACATGTTACTTATCTCTTATTAAAAGTTGTATGAAGAGCACTTGTAAAAATCTTATACACACACACACACACACACACACACACACACATATATATATATATACATATATATATATATATATATATATATATATATATATATATATATATATATAGGGTGTCTAGTGATATCGGTGCCCAATGGCTATTTCCTCAACCGTTAGTCACAGAGATACACTTCCAATTGCAAAAATGTTTTAAATTTTAAAATCTATTATCTTAGAAACACTTTTAATCAATAAATGCATTTCTGGAATAAATACGAAATATACATTTTTATAGAGTCCCCCGGTCCTACCAATTATATTTAGAAAAATCATTCACGTACAATTTTATGCAAAATAAACAAAAATCATCCTTTTACGACCAAAATTGACCGATTTATAGCTGTTTAAAGTTGGAGCACTTTTTGTGCTGATAAATGGTCAATACGGTCCCTAATTAGTTGGTTGTCTGAAGAAATAGTCAACACGGTCCCTGATTGGTTGGTTGCCTGAAACGGGACATTTTTATGCGTGGAAAAGCGACTTACGTCATAAAGTTTAATGCTTCATACCTCGGTGAATTTTGGTCGTAAAAGGAAGATTTTTTTTTTATTTTGCATGAAATCGTATGAGGATGATTTTTTTAAATATAATTGGTAGGATCGGGAGACCGTATAAAAATTTGTCGTATTTCTTTCAGAAATGTATTTATTGATTTAAACTGTTTCTAAGATAATAGATTTTAAAATTTAAAATATTTTTGCAATTGGAAGTATATCTCTGTGACTAACGGTTGAGGAAATAGCCATTGGGCACCGATAGCACTGGACACCCTGTATGTGTATATATATATATATATATATATACACATATATACATATATATATATATATATATATATATATATATACATATACATATGTATATACATATACATATGTATATATATATGTATATATATATATATATACATATATATATATATATATATATATGTATGTTGTATATATATATATATATATATATATAATATTCAGCATCAATACTAATTCTGTAAAGACCCTAAAACAAATATAGTTTTTAATAGCAATTAAACAACGATAATATTTAAATAGATTTAAATTTTACTATCTCAAACGCAAAGACGAGTAAACTGTTTTGACGATCTTTAGTATAAATAAGAAAAAAGTTTATACAACGGCATAATATTCAAAGATAATTCTTACAATATTTTATACAAAGTCTTATCTTTATATCCCTGTCATATTTCATATATAGCCTATCAGATGAAACATTTTCTTTACTGCCTCCTATTTCATGACTTTAAATTATAATATGAAACTTGGTAATCTCAAGTTTAGGTATTTACCTTCTGAATAAAATTAAGACTATCAACCTACTTCTTAAAACTGGTATTTATGTTATAATGAAGATTAGATTTACATAAAAAGTAGATTACGTGTTTAGAGCTAAAGAGAAACTGATTAAGATGTTTGACTTATGTGATAAGTTTTATATTTAATGAAATAATTCATTATCAGGGTGTGGTGTAATATTTGCTATGAATTTTGACAATGTTTAATCAGTTTTCGAGTTCAGTTTATAAAATGTGATAAATAGTTGATTTATATTATGGGTGATAAAAATACCTGCTTGGTAAGGTTTTCTAATCCCCTATAGAAACTGCTAATAGTTGGGGCATTTTCAATATTTCTTGGCAGCGTACTTAAATTGTTATACTTACATTGTTTGAACGAAACGGATTCTACAATTTCATATCAAGGAACATGAAAATTGATTCGAACCAGAAGTTGATAAATAATTAAATTCTGTTAAAAACAGGAATTTAATAAACCTTCCTTTGCTCGGGATTGCTTTAATTTTGACCACCATTTTAAAATTTCTTTCACAAGGATTATACAAAAATGTCCTCTAATACACGATCTTAACTATTTTGAAGCCAATTTTTTTTGACAAATAAAAAGTTGATCAAATAATAGAATGAAGCTGACTATCAAGAACATGCTTTTATTGGACTTACAGTTTAGGGTGTTCAGCTCATTCATTATCCATAATAACAACTAGCTAAAGAATTGTGGATTGCACTAAAGGATTTTCATGAAAAGAGTACCTTGACAAATAAAGTTCATTTGATACTAAGAATTCGCGCGAACAAGGTGGTAATCATATCATATTATTCAAATGAACTGATTCTGAAGTTAAGAAATATTGGGAAAAAGTCACTATCAGACTGTTGAAATATTGCAATGTTATTAAGCAGTTTACTAAGGACTTGTGAATCTTTAATATAAAGGCATTGGAAACATGTACTGAAAATGAATTGACATTCGCTGTTGTCTAGCAGAATATGATTACTGAATATGATCTTAAGCAAGGTGGTGCAAAAGAGAAAGGCAATTCTAGTGAAAGAATTATGAAGTCAGTTTTGAACAAAGATATGAAGAAAATTTTCATGAAGTGTTTGTTATGAGTGTAAAAGGGAAGGAAACATGAAATGAAACTTCAGAAAATATATAAAGTGCAGAAAAACATCCAAAAAAAGCAGTTGCTCCCATTTCAAGTGAAAATAAAGACAGCTGAGCATAGATAATTCTTATTTTTGGTTGATATTTCATCTGAAAGCTGGATATTAGTTTCTGGAGCAATGAGCTGTTTTTCACATTGTTAGACAAATCATATAAAGATAAAATATAAGTTGCAAATGATGAAATAATTGATGTTGATGGGATTGAATATGGAAATTTATTGCTGAAACTGAAAGAAAAACAGTAACAATAGTATTTTTTCTGGTATGTTATAAGCTCAAATTCAGAAGTAGCTTGATTTCTGTGCGGCAGCTAATTTTAGACAATTTTTTAGTAAATTTTCATAAAAGCTGTTGTTAAATTCTAAAGAATGGAAAACGAATTAGAGCTGCTTACTTTGCTGGAAACTTATATAAATTTCTTAGCGATAAAAGAACTGCTGATATCTTGATTTTTTCGTAGTTTAAAAGTTAAATTCTTTTTGCTTTATTATACAGCAAATTTATTTCAAGTTTAATATCCCATTACCTCAATTACCTTAAGTCCATCTCTATATTGCATATAGATGCATTTGTTGTTATTATTTTTTATGTACAAATTTTCTAAAATGCTCATTATTGGGTTTAAAAATAGAAGTTTTTGTTAAGGAGCGAAGGTACGTCTGCTATTTTTTAAACATAAATATAATATCATTATTATACAATTTTAGATCTGTGCTTCAAGTGAAGAAAATGTGCTCATTTACCTCAGGTAAATTTTACATAGTATATTTTTATATTAAAAAATCTTAAATGTAAGCAATATTCTCCTCATATTTTATTAACGCTGTAGTGTTTCGTCTCGGCAAGTCGTCAGGTTCGAATCCGTAGCTGGCAAATGTATATTATACTTGACGAGGGAAACCTCCAAGATTCAGAGATCGATAGATAAATCCCCAAGATAGCTAAATACTTGATTTTTTTTTCTTTGTAATACGCTCAAAAAGTTGAGAAAAACAACACAAAATAATTGAAGTGTTAGTATCCGCAGAATGCACAATTAGAACGGTAGCATCTGAGATAATTGGAGTTACAATTAGAGCGAAAGCATATGAGACAAATGAAGCTACAATTAGAGCAGTAACATCTGAGGCAATTGGAGCTACAATTGAGCTGTAGCATGCGAGACAATTAGAGCGGTAGCACTTGAGGCAATTGGAGTTACAATTAGAGCAGAATGCAATTAGAGTTGAAGCACCTGAGACAATTGAAGCTACAATTAGAGAGGCAGCACAGGAGACAATTGAGCTGCAATTTAGCTGTAGCATACGAGACACTTAGAGCGGTAGCACCTGAGGCAATTGGAGCTACAATTAGAGCGGAATATAGTTAGAGCGGAAGCACCTGAGACGATTGAAGATACAATTAGAGAGGTGGCACCTGAGATAATTGAGCTACAATTAGATCTGTAGCATCCGAGACAATTAGAGCGGTAGCACCTGAGGTAATCGGAGCTACAATTAGAGCGGAATACAGTTAGAGCGGAAGCACCTGAGGCAATTGAAGATACCATTAGAGCGGAAGCACCTGAGACAATTGGAGCTACAATTAGAGTTGTAGCACCTGAGCAAAAAATTTTATTATGGTAAAGTTTTACGATTTTTGCTACGGCCTTTTTTCTTCAATGTGGATGAATCTACAGCCTAAACTACTAAATCGGTTAAAGACCATTGAATTATGTGTTGGAACCACCACCAAATTAGTTAAAGAAGACATTTATTTAACGCAATATGGTTATAGGCGATTTACTGTCATATTCAGGGAAGATAAAATAAACAACATTTTACTGTCATATTCAAGGATGACGCAATAAACAATATTTTACTGTCGTATTCAGGGATGATGCAATAAACAACATTTTACTGTCATATTCAAGGATGATGCAATAAACAATATTTTACTGTCATATTCAGGGATGATGCAATAAACATTATTTTACTGTCATATTCAGGGATGATGCAATAAAAAGCATTTTAATAACATATTCAGTGATTATGCAATAAACAACATTCACATACACATTAATCTAGTGTAAAGACTATTCAAAACGTCCTTCGTCAACTACAAGACCTATTTAAATTTGGGAATAATACTTTCGCTACTTTGACAAGTTTTGCCGATGTCATCATGTTATAGTATCTAGCAATTGTAGAAGTATGACGGGTATTTATTGCCCTCCATGTGCCTGTGTAGTGAGTTCTTTATGCCGATTCCAACTAATTTGATAATTCTCTACGACTTTGGAATTGACATTTTTCTTCTATCTAGCTTTGTTGTCCAGTTCCTATTTAAAACTTCTTCAATTCTTCGCTAAGGGCGCTGCAATCACTATTATTCGATCGAGCATACTCACTTTACTGTTAATAAGCCTAACGTGCGTACTTGGTGACCTTTTACTTTGAAGTGGTGCTTAAGGCCATTCCTAAGAACTCAAAATATTCACATTTTGAAAAATCCGTTCAAAATTACAGAGGAAATTTTGCCGAATAATATGAATCAGTAAAAAGCACAAAGCACTCGCTATTTTCATGTAACCATGTTCGATATTAAATCCCATCCTACAAATCACTCCCAATCACTACATTTCCAAATTTCAATAAAGTCAGTTAAGTTTTATATGAGTTATCATCACACAAAACAGACGGAGACAAAAGAAATATTCGACTCAAAAGTAAGCCGCTCAGTCATCTCCCGCTCTTTCTTAAATTAAAACTTAAAACATAACAAGTTTAAGAATTATAATCTTTTCATACCGAGTTAATTTCCCTCAATTTTCTGGAAAGTCATCCATTTAATCTCTAATCACATTTTATATAATGACCGGCGAAGAATTCTTTGTCTCTGATTTTAAAACAGAAAATTATAATGTTAAGTTTAAAGGGCTCAAGCTTGATTTTTCCCTGCGGAATAAATGAAGACAGATAGAAGTACTTATACAAAACTGGTGTTTGAGATATAATAGAGATTAAAGAGACATAAAGAATAGATTACTGTGTTTGAACTTGGAAGGAAATATTAAGGTTATTATGTTTGGCTTATGAGATAAGTTTCATATTTAATGAGATATTTCATCAAAATGTGGTGTAAGATATACTTTTTGGCAACATATCAGCAGATTTCGTACAAGCTCGTGAAATGTAACACAAATATTCATTAGTATTCTGCTTTATAACTGTATATCAGAGTGTATTTTGTTAAAATTGTATACATTTTAAATATTATGAGGCCTTACCTCATCTTTATTTGAATCGTATAAAGTTGATTTAACTCATGCGACAATACATATAAAATCCATTCTCAAATCGTAATGTATTACACCATGGTTTTAATGTTGATACGACTATTGAAAAGAAAGCTATCATTTGAGTTTACAATTTTCATTTTCCGTAATTTTTCTCGTATATATATATATATATATATATATATATATATATATAAAATTCCAAAAGGATTAAAAAAAATTTAAAGAGAGAGAGGTGTGCTTACGGGGAAGTAGCAAGGTCAAGGGGGATTGTGACCCCTTTTCCTGGTTGAAGCATGCTTTCAGTCCCGGGAAACACTCCCAGAAACCACTAAATGCCCGAAGCAATCTCCATCGTGAATGTGGGAAAAGCACTTCCCCGTAAGCACACCTCTCTCTCTCTCTCTCTTTAATTTTTTTTTTTAATCCTTTTGGAATTTTATATGGCAATAATTTTTAGAGCTGCAACTGCGCCTAATTACTATATGCGTTTATATTTACTATTATCATTGCACTTAGATTGTTTTCACTTTATATATATATATATATATATATATATATATATATATATATATATATATATATATATATATATATATATATATATATATATACACGATATATATATAATATATATATATATATATATATATATATATACTATATATATAATTTACTTTGTTTTATTAATTCTTCCTACATTCAATTTACTTAAGAAAAATAATGAAATAATAATTTAGTTATCCTTTATTGGTGTTCATGTTATGAAACGTGATACCACATTCTGAACATCTGATTTTCGTATTTCTTTTCTTTCTCTATGCTTCTTCATGCTCGATCCAAACATCCTATTCAGCAAAAGTTGTCAGCTTTTGTATACTTATATTAAGCGTACTTTTAAACGTATGTTCTGATTCTCAGTCACATGATAGTGAAAATAATTTCTTAAATCCTTGGTCGTTTCTAGAGGGTACAGCCCCACAACTATTGACAAGGAGTTGTACAAATTCAACAAATCTAAATTAGGGTCTAACGTACTACAACAGGAATTGTAAGTTCGTAATATTCTATCTTTACATTTTTGCTCATTAGATAGCTAATAAGGTGGTAAAATTATTTCTCGTTTCAGTTTTATGTTTGTTTTCAATCTCTTCAAGAAAATTTATTTCTCTTCTCTTCACCCATTTCTGTTTTGAATCGTTAGTTTTTGAGTCACATTTCATTCAAATGCGATGTTGGTTACATTGTTCAAACAAAAAGACCTCTAAAATTTTGTATTTAAGAACACATGAGTCGTGTTTCTGAACTGGAGGTACCCAAATCTTTCATTGTAGAACATTTGGGGGCTTCTAATCAGATTTTCAATTTTTCGGAATACAAAATTATTTTTATACTAAATTTAATTTTTGAATTGGACTTTCTTGAAAGCTTGTTAATTATTTCTCAATCAAAATTCTCTATTAATGAACATTGGTCCTTCTTTCTTCCATTAATTTATAATATGGTTAATTTTAATTAATATGGTTAATTTTCCATTCCACTCTTTTTTCTTCATTTTTGGATTACTTGTCTTTATATTTCTGGATTTTGGATAATTTTTCGCGCAATTTTATCTGACGAACTTAGCTTATATAGTTTTCAAAACCAGTTAATTCCTTTATATCTGTTTTTCATTTTTATTCCTTTTCTAATTGTTTCACCATTGATAATAATTATTTTCGAATCTTTTTCTTGTTTGCATTTTTTACACATAGCTTAAACGTCTCATGTTCTTCCGTTGTTATTATAGTAAGTTTATTCACTATTCACTTTTTTCATTCGCTCGGTTACCCGGTTTTCTACAACCTTGTTTTTTCTCCCCCGTGTTTCTTGATTTTCTATTATTGTTCCTTTCATCTGTAGTTCATACTGTTCATTCTTAGTATCCTACTTTCCGTTTTCTTGCCTCCTTGGTTTTACATCTCTCATTTCCCTCATCGCGCTGGAAATTTTGTTTTTACCTTCAATTTATTCTATCGCAGTTACCGATCTTATTTGTATAAGTGAGGTTACGAATCGTGTTTACTTGGAAGGAAGAAGCCTGATTTACCCCTAAAATTTCTGTAAACTGTATTTAGACGAAGTGTTCATATTATTGAATTATTTAAGCTACGTATAATAAATACTAAAGTAAAATTAATTAATTAAAGTAAATTAATAAAGAAAAATTACAGCATCTTCATTACCTTTAGTAAACATACTTTCAAAAAGTATACAAGCTTAAGAGTTATAAGCTTTATATTCTAATGTTAATAATCTTCAATATTTTATGCAAAATATTTCCTTCAAAATATTCCCAAATGGCATTCTTATAACAATTTAACGAACTAAATAATATTTTCATTGTCTTATTCTTATAGCTGAAAATTATAATCTGAAATTTGGTAATCTCAGCTTTTATTTTTATCCCCCTAAATATAATTAAGACTGATGAATACATTTGTGCAAAACTTCTATTTGAGGGATTATGATGATTAAATTTACATAAAGACTAAATTACAGTGTTTAGAGCTGGATAAAATAATTAAAATACTTAGCTTATGAGATTTGTTTTATATTAAAAGCATGAATGTTTTATTATATGGCATAATATAAGTTGAGCATTCTTTAAAAATTTTACAATTATTCGTACTTAAGCTTACAAAATGTAACATAAGTTTATATTTCGAATTATAAATTATGAGGTATACGGCCAATAATGCGAAATATTTTAGTTATCATATTTCAAAATCATTTTTGGTGCATTTAAACAATCCGAGAGGCATGCACGGCACAAATCTGATGCACATTTTCTGAACTAATAATTCTTAATTTCTGACCTTAATGTCGTTCTTTACTATAAACTAAACATTTGTCTTATTACGTGTAACTTTTATTTATATTTAATATTTTAAGGATCATGTAAGTTCGGTCCAGTAGTCGATACTATAAATATGAAAACATTCATCCTTCTAGGAAATCTGCTTGATGGTCTGGAAAGAATTTTAAAAACCCTTAATATCCTTCCTAGGAGGGGGGAAGTGTTGAACATTCAATTACGTTAGATTTTGTCCGATAGTCGATACTATAAGTGTACTGAGATTCAGCCATCGAGGTCACCAGTGAAAGCTTCTGGAGGGCCTGAAAAGACTATGAAATCCATTTTACCGCCCCCGGAGGATAAATCGAAAATCCGGCTACGTTGATTTCTGTCCGATGTTTCTATAATAAGTGTACAAAGATTCACATTCTTCTAGATCACCAGATGGGCTTCTAGATGGTTTGAAAAAATTTTGCGACCACCTCCATATTTTCCGCCTCTGGGAGAGTTAGGTCATGTACCATGGTTGATACTTTAAGGTTGCAAAGATTCAAATTTCTAGGTAAACGAAAGGACTTTTGGACGGCCTGAAAAAACTCCTCGATCCGCCCACCCCCCTCTCTCATTTTCTAGAACCCCCGGGGAAGGATTACATCGAAATTCCGTCTCATTAGGTTCTATTCTGTAGTGAATACTTTTTGTGTTGAAACCCAGACCGTCCGACCTGAATACTTTTTGTGTGCAAAAACTCAGTGTTCTAGGTAGCCAAGGTGTGTGTGTGGGGGGGGGGGGAGCCTGAAAATAAAAAAATACATTAAACAATTATATAGACTAGTGATTTAATATAAAATATTCAGATCTCATAGCAACTTTAAAATTTATAAATTTCTCAACTAAACCTACTTATTTGTTTTTAATGGTTAAATGTTTCTTACTAAATGTGACTTACATTATCTTGTGTTCATTTTATATTGTTTTAGTTTGCTACTTTTCTGTTAACAATGACCAGCTCATGTAGTAGAATCAAAATCAACTTTGAGTTCTGATGAACTAGTGGGCGTTACTAACGGGATTCTATAGAATTAAAATTGATTATTTCTCTCAGCACGATGAAAATAACCGAATAAAGCGTAAAGCATCATATTGACAGTAAGCCAGAACTCCAAATCATTTGAGCTTACGACGCTGTTGAGTTGTGACGTCAGTCGTTACCCATCTACAGAGCTAAACCATTACAACCTCTATTCAACATGTTGATAACAGAAAATGGATTTCAAAAAAAGAGAAGTACACTGTTGTGGCAGATATGCAAGACAATAAATGAAATGAAAGTTTTAAAGGAGCTTTGAGAATACGAAGAGAAATATTTTCTGAAACACAGTTCTATTTTTATTGTTCTCAAGAGAAATGTTACCGGTGTTCTTTCCAGGACTTTAACTTCCTGCTGTCCAAAGTTAGAAACAACAATGAATTGAGTCACGTAAGAGAATGCAATTTATTGGAATTAATTAAGAATTTAAAAATTTGAACTATAACTGTAGTAGAAATGAGAGATTAAGATCAAATTGTTGGTGCTGGTTAATAGTTCTAATAACGAGATAACTCGATTTATATTTTAACCATAAACTGTTTCAAATGATGATATGCATTTTTATTTTAGAAAACTGCATTGAATTAAAACTTCGTTGAACATCAGCGATTAAACTTCCAAGAGAAAGAGTTATAATATAATATGCACTGAACTGAGTGAGTGAGTTAGTGAGAGGATATATCAAAATAATCGAGGACTTCCTCTATAGCTAGAAACTTGGTTTTCGCGCCATTAGATCTGTCTCAGCTTCAAAAGACCAAGAAATAAATCAAAGATTAAAAAAGGATTCGGATTAAGATTGACAGTGGATAGGGATAATAAAATAAACCCAAAAGAACTTCAATCAGGTCAAGGAAAAAATCTAATTATTTCAAAATTTTTAATCCGGGGTGACGATGCAAAGGAATAATTAAAAAGTTCAAAACCACTTTTCAAAGTGGTCGAGCACTTCCACTCGAGCCAGAATCTCGATTTTGCTCTTATTCAAACCTTCTCAGTGTTCAGATTAACAAAATAAATCAAAATATTTGAAAATTAGAATTAGGGGTAACGATACAAAGACGATACAAAGAGATTTTTAAAAAACTTACACCACTTTTCCTTTCAAAACCGTACGCCATATTATTTGTATGTATTAATTTGAAACGATTTTTGATATTTAGAACTATTATTAAGTGTGCATACATTACATTTAATGACTACTAGTCATTAAGAGCACACGATGAGGGGGTTGAATGTGTAGGAATCCAATAATGATATAGTGATAAAAAACCACTTAAAAGCGCTTTCAGTCGATTTTGTTTCACCATAAGTTTAGATTCATAAGAGATCCCTCACATGGTAAAAGATCGAGCATCAATTTCAGGTAATAGCATCCATGGACCAGTATCGCCCTTTTTACGTGCTGCTTAGTATAGAGTAGCCAATATTGCAATTGCAGCAAGAAAAATTGCTATATCCTACAATTTTAAGAATATATGAGGGGCAACAAATGCAGTTCTTACTGTTATGAAGCACAACACAATGCTTACAGGATCTGTAAACGGTGTTCATTCTCACCGGGCTCGAGCCATAAATAAGGGGAGAGTAATAACTCAACGTATGTCAAAGTGTACGGTGTAGATTTTAATTGTTAGCACGAAGCTTCCTCACAGATATGAAGGGATAGTTCGGCGCCAAGGAATGAGGAACATAAAAGAGAGATCATGAAATTCAATAACGGGATGTCGAAATAAATGTCAAAATTGAAAACGACAAATCTCTTGAAAATTATGGCCCATGTCAAGTGTTAGATCGTTCCGGGGTTCAGATGAGACCTCCTGACAGTTGGAAACCTGCAGGACATCGAAAATAATATGTGCGCATACAAAATGAGCGTTATCCTGTAATCCAATGGATAGTTCGGAAATTCGCCCCACCCATTTCGCGCACAAGTGTTGCAACAAATGAACGGAAGAGAAAACTTAGCGCCCCATTTTTGTTCAAGTTGCTTTTAAGTCAGACCCCATTTTGATTTCTGCAGAGAAGGTCTCTAAAATTTTATATTTACTTGATCGAAGCCCGATCCCAAAGAATGCATTTTGACATACATTTGGGAACCGATTTCCACTGCTATTCCGTAACGGTAGCCCTATGCCCTACAGGAAGGAGCGGGATAATTTGATACCCTTATGCGAGCACATCTACTCAAGTGAAGCTCGTATCTAGGCTCGGATATTACAGCAATGACTTCCTATGGCAACTCTACGGCAATCCACCGACCGGGAGCGGAATCAGACTTTTTTTTATAAATACATCTTGCAGTGGCAGTCATCGAAGCATCGGTAACTTCACCCCTTTTGCCATGCAGAGTCACACAGCTCTGGAAATAGACAGCGTAGTACTGAAACTCCCCTCTGGACCCTATACACTGCAACTAAGCCGTGACAAATGTGTGGACTGCAATGATAGACGGTATCTTGATAGCTCAGTGGATACGTCTCCACACGCGGATGACTATGCACTGGCGGAGTGTTTGGACCAAACCTGGACATCTACGCAGCCTACGCAGCATGTAACACGCCTCATCTGAGTGATTGAACTGTCATCGGTTCGCAAGAATTGTGGTGCATGCAACCGTACCATTTTGAGAGATCCTACACCGACCAGCATCGGCCGTCAAGTACGTCCTCTGGACATTGAACCAGCGGTGAGACAACCGGAATCGACCTTCTAGTACGCCCTCCGGACAGTGAACAGCTTTGAGCCAACCGGCATGTGACAGTAGATCCTCATAGCGGACCTTGATATACAAACGATCCTCTGATGGACACCCAATCCTCCGCGAAGGAATTCTCCTGAAACCTGAAGGCCCGTATGTCCTGTTTACCCCCATCGCCTATCCCTGTCATCCTATACATATGAACATTGGAGGTGGTTACTAAAGACAAGGCAAGCTCTTACATCAGTGTTGGAGGTATCGTGTTTGTTTGTGTTTTAAATTCAATTGTTACTAATATCATTAAATGTATAGATAATCATATCCATAAGCTCTGAACTTGGTATAATCCCCTAGCAATAAGTTCGAATTTTGGTAAATCCAATCAATTATAAATTTTGGTATAATGATTATCGGCTAACTTAGTATACCATGAAGTCAAGTTAAGGTATGACTTAAATATGCAATGTTTCTTTGTTATTTAATTGCCTCCATAAATTACATGTAATAAAGTGTAGTGGCCACAAAATCTTCTGGTTTCTTAATTAAAATAATGGTACTTAATTCAGCTGTCACTAATACGATCTCTGAGTCAACTGGGGAGACTCTGGTAAGTGGTGATAGTGTATATATGTAAAATTTTGACACGTCACACTTACCGAGAAATGCAGTTCTACCACGCTATTTCTAATTCCTTAAAGATTTAGCTCAGTTGAAAATATCGCAACGATCAAACTCAAACTCACAGAACCCGACTATAGACGGAAATCCAAAAGTCGGGATCACACTTCCATTACAATTGGCAACATTCAAGGACCGATAGTTTTGCATTTTTATGGACTCGGTCAGCATGAAATTGCCGAATGGAACTTTGAGAAACCCTTCTATAGATGATTAGGATGAATATAAACTTGGCCGTTGCACTTTTGTGCATCCTGCGATTACTGTTTAATAAATTTAAAACCAGTAAGTGTTCTAACACTCAATTAATTGGTCACTATCAAGGTTTGAAAAATGTTTAGCACATCGCAAATTTTCTTGATGCCATTGAATATTCACAATGACACTGCTTGAAACGGAAGCAAAAATCCTTACTAAACTCCTTATCCAAATGTTAAATCCATGTCGATCATAATCCAAACTCTATCGATAGTTAATCTTGAGAAAAAAATGTTGCAAGATAAATGTAAATTTTTAATCGAAAGTCACATCTTTAGAAATGAACGGAAAATTTTTAGTAATTCCCGCTCACTCTTCCAGAATTTGATGCTGAATTCACATCAGACATCGACTAAGTTATATCTATAGACAATTCTGAAAAAAAATTAGATCTTTTAAAAAATATTTAGAACTGAAAGTGGGAAAATAACCGGGAGGCTAATCCTAAGTGAATCTCATTACCCCTATAGAATTTGATGCTGAATCCATGTCAATCATCATCATGGCTTTATCCATCTATCCATAGCCGATTCTGAAAAATAAATGTTTCATTGGAAATAAAAAAATTGAACCGGATGCGCAAGTTCTTAACGAACCTCCCTCTACATATTCTGTAATTTGATAATGGATCCGTTTCAGTCATCATCTAAGCTCAATCTATAGCTAATCTTGAGAAATAGATATGTGAAGGATAATTTTGGAATTAGATGTTAATAAAACAGAAAGTGGAAATCCTGAGTAAAATCTTTACCCCTCATGAATTTGAGGTTAAATTCATATCAATCATAATATAGGCTTTAAAGCCAATTGTGATAGATTGATATTTCAAGGGAAGTTTTTGTACCCTCTACTTCTGCAATTTAATGCTGGTTCCGTATCAGTCATCATCTATAGCTAATCTTGAGAAATAGATGTGTGAAGGATAATTTTGGAACTAGAACTTGAAAACAAAAACAGAAAGTGGAAACCCTGAGTAAACTCTTTAACCCCTCCTAAATTTAAGGCCAAATCTACATCATCTAGGCGTTTTAGCCAATCCTGATAGATTGATATTTCAAGAAAAATTTTTGTTCCGGAAATTGAATTCATTTATGACTCATTCTACTTCCTACAGAATTTCCTACTGGATTCATATAAATCATCATCTAAGCTCTATCTACAGCAGATCTTCAGAAATGAATGCTTCAAAAATGTTTAGTAAAAACAATATACAGAAATATTTGCACTAATTATGTATTATGATAGCACAAAATAAAGACGCCATAGGGGCCCCCGAGAATATCATCACTTAGAAACCCCGGGCACTATGCAGGAAAATTCTTTTCCTGCATGGTACCCGGGATTTCTAAATGAGTTCCATGCAGTAAAATTATTTTCCTGCATGATAAGATTAAAAAACTATTCAAAATTATCATATATAATCTAGAAATCTGTAACATCAAATACACAAAAAATTTAGACGCAATGATATATACATATTTAACGCATTAGCTAATCCTGTCCCATTCCCTAAATAATCCTTTCTGTTAAACATAAAATTAAACTGCTCTCTAAAGGTATTTTTATGCAAAAGTAAGAAGAAACACATAAAATAAAGTTCTAAAAGATGCCTGGGAAGAGATAATTATCTCAAAATTGAGTTATATATTTATTGTACCCCAGAGAAATATTTCGTACATTGTTTCCAAAATTCTTAAGCGTTCCAGGGTTTTAAGACAATGTCAATTTGTGCCATAACGATATAAGTCGTGTTAGATAGAACATCATGCTTCGGTTTTATGATCATGTTTGGAAAGTATCAAATTGCTTAACAAGATTTTAAAATAGACTCTTTTTTATTTTAGATACTACATGCATTTCTGATAATAAATTACATTCAATATATTATTAATACTGTGTATCTTTTACAATTTTAACTATTAACTAATACATTTAACTATCCATTTAACATCTGCGCTTCGCACATTCAGAATGGCTATCGGTCATTAACGGGGACATCAACACACCTAATAAAAAAACGTTGATAACTTTTCTGAATATCTACAAACCTTTTCGAAATTAAGCATAGAAAGGCGAACGATTAATGATTTACTTAACAATTTAAATGGGAAAATACATTGAATCTTATTACCACGTGTATCAAATGATGTAATTAGTAAATAACGTGAATTTATTCATAATCAATAATAAAATGGTTTTCAACGTAAAACGCAGCGTAAATCAAGATAAATAAGCATTTACGTCTCATATTCACATCTCCCTGTTGTCTTGTGGTCTGGTCTAGTTTCACGTCTTAGTTATTTCACAGTTCGGAATTAGGATGCGGTCTGCGAGGCGGGTTGCAATTGTGGAAGTGGAATAGTCGGGTACTGTTGTACGTAGGGGGTAATCCGCGGACATTTGTTCTGCCTTCATTTTGGTCATTGGCATTTGAGCCTTTATCGACTGCGCAGCTTTCTGAATTTGGTATTTCACTTTTCAATATGCAAGTATCCAATGCGCTTCCATTCCGGCGTACATGCGAAAAAACTGACGTTTCCCCACATCGAAGGTAATGAGTATCAAGCATAATATTTCTGTTATCAAGGATGATCCTTCCTTTTAATTTAGATGCTGATTCAGAAAACGCTGAGTTATGTGGCTCTAGACGTAAAGTCATTCATTACCTTGGACAACAAAGTTATCTTCTTTTGGTAACGGTACGGGTATCGTACAGCAAAAAGCACTAGGCGCGGAGAGCCTTTAATCTCCAATATTAGCTTCTGGTACTTATCTTCATACTATGGCATTACTTCAATGACCCATATATGGAGTGTCTAAGTTTGGTATTTATTTACTAGATTTATTTTGTCTAAAGCTCCTGATGTGACATTTTGGAGCACATTCGAGTTTTTGGAACTTGGGAGGTTTGCACAGATCTGAGTAACTTGAAGCTGATTAGTGATTTAGGGAGAAAATTATTTTAGTTTTCCAATGACTCTTCTTCTGGTGATGCCGGTCCAATGTGCAGCGTTTACGAAGTTCCTAGTCAGGAAGACTTTAACCTCCGGCGTATGGCCGATGTATGTACCCATGATATTATTTGAACAGACTTCCGGTGATGAAACGAAATCATATTTTATATAAAATATTATTTTAAAATATTACCGATATATATGGCCAGTAATCTAATATATTATCTTTTCCACTTTTCGCATTCGCAACCCCATACCATACCATACCATGCGGAAAATACATAGAATAACTGTATTCGTTTTTTAGGTTAATTAAAGGTGGTCCGAGTGACAGCCGTCAAAAAAATTAACCTATAATATGCCGGTCTATAAATCGAATAATATGAATTTGAGACTTTAAATAGCAGAATTAAGGTCAATATGAAATTCTCACCGAGAAATTATTTCAATTTCCTTATTTTTTGTTCAATTTAGCACCTGCAAAAAAATTAATTTGGAACGAAACCATCTGCTCAAAAATAGACCCCACGTCCCCTTATATTTATTGAAAATAAACGCCATTTCAATGTCCCAAGAAAGTTCCAATGCCAAGGTAAATGGGAGTGGACAAATGTGGGCGTGGCCCTATACATCATTGATACATATCCAAACCATTCATAATTAAATCTTTTAGATATGTGATTCCCAAAGTGGGGTCCGTGACAAACTGTAGGGATCCGCGAATAATAGAAAAGTACATGTTATAATTAATAAAAATTATGTTCAATCCTTTTCTTTTGTTTCTATTACACAAAATGATGAAAGACTTTCCATTAAATAGGATATCTATCAGTTAAGCTGGAACTATATTTAAAAATTATTTCTGGCTCATTTTAACAGTCCGAGAAGAGCCACTGAGAATGTATGACACACAACTAATACCAGAAGAGGTGGATCTAGTAGAGGGAGATGAGTTATGTGGCAATTGGGCTGAATATTTACTACTCAATTCTCTAAAAAACAGAATTATTCACAATTTACTGTGTGGATTAGCACACAAATTAGCCTCTTCTACAAACTTCCTGAACTGATAATTTTTAATTGCTGATAATAATAAATTTCGTTGTTATTAGGTTGTATCACGTCTACTTCAATATATAAGCAATAAAATTAATGACACATATCATAGATAAAAAGGTCATTTAATCAAATAAAACCATCCTACAAGACGTACAAATGTTAAAAGGCTAGACCGCTTTCGGGTATCACTATACCCTTCATCAGTAGCTATGTGAAAAATTACCGTGGAAACAAGCTCATATGTAGACCAGATCGGCAGAGAAATTTGCATAAATCAGCTACGGAATAATGATAATATAAACAAGTTATTGAAGATTAATCCATTACAAAATAACAATAGTAAGTGTTATAAATGGGAGATTTAAAATGTAAACAAGTATTATAAATATAAATACAAAGAAAAGGTGATGAAAATGTCCAAATTGTTGCCAAGCATAAATTACAATAAACTGAAACGTCACAGATAACTTTGTAGAGGTTTGACACGCATAGAGTCGAGAACTGTTGGATATCTGTGATGAATCGCCGTTTGAGCGATAAAAAACAATTTGTGACTTTCACTTTCTCGCCAACCTCCTGCAACCCTTCATCTTCACAGAACTCATTCCTCTCACAGACTCTGATGTTAATAGTCGAACTCTTGCAAGAACACAATGTAAATAGTAACATCTGTACATAATATTGTAAATTAACAATGTATAATTAAAATATAATTAAAAATTATTATAGTAGTAGTCATCAGTGCGGAAAGTCCTGTCATCTCATTTAAATAATAAATAGCTCAAGGAAAGAGGAGCTACCAACAAAAAGATGTAATAAAGGTAAGTGATTTTTATTTCACTACCTTACCACTTACCTCTTTATATATTATAAAATTAAATAAAAAAGAAAACAGATTATGAGACTGACGTTTCGCGTATAAATATCCTTGAGAATATAATAATTTGCAGTAAAATGTCTCTCATAAAAGACAGCACTCACATTGCAAAATTAAATGCAACTAACTATGCCACATGGAAATTTAAAATGGAAATATATCTCATAAAAGAAGATCTGTATAATATCATACAAGATGAATCGCCCAATCCGATAACGGCGAAATGGCAAAAATCCGACCAACAGGCACGCGCACTAATAAATTTATGTATTGAGGATAATCAAATTATTCATGTTAAATATGAAACCACTGCTAAAGCTATATGGGAAGCTCTCAGAAAAATTCTTGAAAGGTCAAATCTTTCAAGTAAACTCTTTTTACTGAGAAAACTCTACAGCACTAAGCTGGAAGAAGGTGGTAACATGAACACGCACATTGTAAACATGTTAGAGCTAATTGATAAACTGCGAGCTATTGGTGAAAATACAAGTAATTCTCATATATCAGCACTACTACTATGTTCAGTACCAAGAAGTTACGACGGACTTATTACCGCTCTTGAGGCGAGACCGGAAGAGAACTAACTCCGGATTTCATTAGAGGAAAATTAATAGATGAGTACAATCGAAGAGAAGAAAACTCGATAAATGAACCATCTAAAGCTTACAAAATCTTTAACAGAAATAAAAATCGAGAAAATAAATTTTGTACATATTGTTAAAAACAAAATCATTTTAAATCCGAATGCTGGCATCTTGATAATAAGAATTCCAACTTTCAAAAATATCCCTCAAAGAATTCTATTAAACCCAAGCAAAGGTCTTCTTTCTTTGTTGAAACGAAAGGCGAATCAGGTGATGACGCATCAGAAACTTATAACCCCTCTCAAAAACAAGCGAGCAGTTCGGCACTAATTGCAGCTCCGATTTGTGAAAAACCAAAACAAAAGAGCAGTTCGGCACTAATTGCAGCTCCGATTTGTGAAAAACCAAAACAAAAATCGCTCTCTTCAGATGATTTTACGTTCGCTGCAACAAATGTAAACAATATTTGCTGTACTTGGCTCATAGACTCAGGGGCGTCAGCGCATATGTGCAATGACCCAGATTTCTTCACGGAAATAAACTATGAAGCTCGAAGCACGATTACTGTCGCGAATGGAAATAAGTTACAAGCTAAGGGTTCTGGTGAATGTGTAATTTTAACTAAGAAACCGGACAACGCGGAAAATAAAATAAGACTAAAAAATGTTTTATATGTTCCTGAATTAGAAAGTAATCCAATGTCAGTTAAAATGGCAACTCAAAATGGTTGTACAGTTATATTTGAGGAAAACAAATGCACAATTATGAAAAATGGAAGTGTATGTTTAGAAGCTAGGGCACACGATAGTTTATACGAAGTCATGGCGGAAAGGGATAATAATGAAAATACTTCAACACATTTTGCCTTACAATGCAAAAATAAAAATTGCATAGAAACATGGCACAAAAGACTTGGTCATAGAAATAATGATGCCATAAAACAGTTAATTTCTGAAAAACTAGCTGACGGTATACAGATTGATAAGTGTCAACATGAGAATACATGTGACAACTGTATCAAACGTAAAAGATC
Source organism: Amaurobius ferox (assembly GCA_951213105.1). NCBI lineage: Eukaryota > Metazoa > Arthropoda > Arachnida > Araneae > Amaurobiidae > Amaurobius > Amaurobius ferox. The sequence goes on from OX578137.1 coordinate 32,473,558, forward strand.
TCAATTACCTTACCCTAGAGAAAGCAAATACAGAGCAACCAAAGCACTTGAATTAGTACATTCAGATATTTGCGGCCCAATGAGTACTCCTACGTTCAGCGGGAAATTATATTTTCTTACCTTTGTAGATGATTACAGTCGTATTATTATGATCTATCTCATTTCAAAGAAAAGTTAAGTATATACCAAACTTAAGGAATACATAGCAAAGACTAGAAATAAATTTGGAAGAGAAATAAATGTACTAAGATCTGACAATGGGGGAGAATATATTAGAAAGGAAATTGAAGACTACCTAAAGGATCACGGGATCCATCATCAGGTTACCGCATCTCACTCACCGTCACAAAACGGAATAAGTGAAAGAAAAACCGCAGTTTAGTAGAAATGACTAGATGCATGCTATTGGAAGCAGGATTACCACATAAATATTGGGGTGAAGCAGTTAACACTGCAAACTATTTACAGAATCGCTTGCCCACAAAACCAAATAAGAAAACACCACACGAACTGTGGACGGGAAGAAAACCCGATTTATCCCATATTAAAATATTTGGCTGTAAAGCATTCGCTTACATAGATAAAACAAAGCGAGGAAAACTCGATGACAAAGCCATCGAAGGAATCTTTGTTGGATATGACAATAGGAGAAAAGGTTACCGAATTAAAGTAGGGGAAAGTAACATAATAATCAGTAGAACAGACAGTAAGGTCCATGGAAGAAATAAAAGAAGAAAAGGTAGAAATTCCTATTACAGAAATTCATGAATCAGAAACTAAAGAACCAAGGAGATCAGAAAGAGTAAATAAAGGACAACCTCCAGAAAGATTTGGTTACTATACTGAAGGTGCAAAAGTCATTGAACCAAAAGATTGGGAAGAAATGCAAACTTTGGAACCAGAAGAAAGAATGAAATGGATGGAAGCAACTAAAGAAGAAATAAATTCTCTAGAAGAAAATGACACATGGGAATTAGTAGATTTACCTAATGGATGGAAAACCATAGGATGCAAGTGGACATTTAAAGCGAAGCTAAATGCAGATGGAAAAATTGAACGATACAAAGCCAGAGTAGTTGCAAAAGGCTTCAGTTAAAAATCGGCACAGATTACGACGAAACATTCGCACCAGTCATAAAGCATACAACAACATAAACATTCCTGGCAGCAGCAGCGCATAAGGACATGAAAGTTCACCACATTGATATAAAAACAGCATTCCTCCATGGTGATTTAGAACAAGAAATTTACATGGATCAACCAGTGGGTTACAACAAATTACAAGATAATAAAGTATGCAAACTAAGAAAAGCCATATATGAACTCAAACAAGTAGCAAGAGCTTGGAACTTAAAAATTGGAGAGAAACTACAAGAAAACTCATTCAAACAGAGTAAAGCAGATCCTTGTCTCTTCATAAGAAATGATGAACAACCTGTATATATCATCTTATGCGTTGATGACATCCTTATATCAAGTAAAAATGAAAAAACAATTCAAGAAATCATCAGAAACTTGAAAAAGGAATTTGAAGTCAATGACTTAGGAGAAGTTAGCTATTATCTCGGAATCAAAATTGAAAGATCAAATAATGGAGATTTCACACTATCTCAGAGCAAAATTGAAGATATTGCAGAAAATTTCTCTCTACAAGACTCAAAACCAACCTACACACCAATGAACACAGACTACTGAAAAATGGATGATGATGATGATGTCTTAGAAGATAATACCAGTTATAGAAAAGCAGTAGGGACATTACTGTATATAGCCACAATTACTAGACCAGACATTGCAAACTCAATCAACTTACTAAGCAGAAGAAATGAAAAACCTAGACAAAAAGATTGGATAGCCATAGAAAAAGTAATAAGATATCTAATAGCTACAAAAGATCTTAAACTTCTAATCTCCAGAAACGAAGAACGTCCTTAAACGGTCCTTAAAGGATACACCGATGCCGACTGGGGAAATGATAAGGTATCAAGGAAATCAACAAGTGGCTACATATTTCAAATTGGAAATAATACAATATCGTGGAATTCAAAAAGGCAAAATTGCATTGCTTTATCCTCCACAGAAGCAGAATACGTTGCAGCAGTAAATGCAGCATAAGAAGCACAATGGTTAATTGGACTAACAGAAGATCTCGGACTAAAGCAAATTCTACCTATAACACTGTATGAAGATAATAAATCCTGCATCATATTATCACAAAACAATAAAAGCAGTTCAAGAACAAAACACATTGACATAAAACATCACTACCTAAGGGATCTCCAAAGAAAGAAACAAATAGAGCTAGAGTATTGCAGAAGCAATAGAATGGTGGTAGATATATTTACAAAATCACTTGGAAGACCACAATTTCAGACACTTAGAAACCAAATTGGGCTCAATACGGCTCCCATCAAGTAGGGGTGTTGGATATATGTGATGAATCGCCGTTTGAGCGATAAAAAACAATTTGTGACTTTCACTTTCTCGCCAACCTTCTGCAACCCTTCATCTTCACAGAACTCATTCCTCTCACAGACTCTGATGTTAATAGTCGAACTCTTGCAAGAACACAATGTAAATAATAACATCTGTATATAATATTGTAAATCAACAATGTATAATTAAAATATGATTTAAAATTATTATAGTAGTAGTCATCAGTGCGGAAAGTCCTGTCATCTCATTTAAATAATAAATAGCTCAAGGAAAGAGGCGCTACCAACAAAAAGATGTAATAAAGGTAAGTGATTTTTATTTCACTACCTTACCATTTACCTCTTTATATATTATAAAATTAAATTAAAAAAAAAACCAACAAGAACGAGTCGCCAAGTATTACTTAAAATTTGCACAGGATCAAAATTACAAATGGAATCACGGTAGATATAAATAAACAAAGATTCATAAAGAAGGATATTACGAGGGTTATTGCAACGAATTAAAAAGAAAGTTCTTTCATAAAAGTGTGGAAAGTTATCATTAACAACACATTGGGTCACATTGGTTATATCAGCGCAGTATATCTAATATTTAAAGGTCTTCAGAAAATAACTAACGGTCAATTGCCATCAACTGCCAATTGCCCTTAGTGCCATTTACATCCGCAGAGATTTTCAGCCTCGCAAATTCAAATACGCTTTCGAAAAACGAACATGTGCATTGCGTGCTTAACTTTTGGAAGTCAGTGTATTAAAAGGAAATGTTTGCGTGTCTTTCTGTGTATGTGTGGTCTGTAGCGGGAAATTTAAACGTCGCACGGCCATGAAATTTGGTACGCAGGTACTTTAGAACCCAAATAGGCGCATCTCTGCATTATTTTACTTTTTTTAAATCAGAATCAGTGTTTTAGTTAAGAATTTTTTAATTCTAAAATCCAGATTTTCCACCAATTTGTCATATTGAGTATATTCCTTCTTCCTTCTTCTCTGTAAAAGATTTGCAGACGATCGAGTAGTTTGGAAAACATTTTGTCTAGGGGAATAATAGCTGATCACACCTACTGCATTTATATTTTGGGGTTTTCTAAATATGAGAATTCTAAAGATGCCATTCTGTTTTTCTAATTTGACATTATATTATTACGAGTATTGTGCTAGCATTTGACCCACATTGAAGGCGAATTCACCGAGATAGCAATATTTTTCGGGTTTAAAAAAACTTTTTTGTGATTTTAAGTGTTTTCATTTTTGTTGTTGTTGTTGTTACACGGGAATGATTTTAATTCAAAACAGACGATTTGGAAGTTGAGTGCTGTGTCTTCTGTATTTGTACGAGAAACCTCCCTCTTTTTTCCCTCTACTTAAATAATACTCGTATTATGTAAGTAGAGGGCATTTGTTTATTGGAAGCTAGAAAATGTACCCGGAGTTGCCCAGGATTTAAAAGCATTAGTCTTGGCGCAGAGAAGGCGTGTGTGTGTACCTGCGCAACAGTTTTCTTTTAATTATATTTTTGTTGCCCTGGGTTTTGCCCTGGGTTTAGCCTGGGTTGCCCTGTATTTAGGATGCAAACCTTTGATAAATACTAAATCCGAACTCACAGCGAATTTCTGAAAACCAAGTAACGTTTTAATAATGCGTTCACTTATAACCAAAATAAAATAAAAACTCTATTTAGTGGGTGAACACAAGGGCACGCTAATAGCATTCGTTTTAAATACCAGACAACGTCCGGATATGTCTGGATTTTCAATATGTTAATTTCTTATAGGAGGCAAGACCACCATAACCCTTGCCTTGACCCCTGTGCAAAAGTAAAGTATAAGGCCCCCCTTTACAATTACTTGCTTTAAACTTGTAAAAATTTATTGTTGTTTTAAATTTATAAATAATTGAATAAATTTCAACTTGTTTTAAATTTATAAATAATATTACAGAAAGTGCAACTCAAAAGAAACTTAACTCTCTTAGTGTTTTTTTAATCTATGTAGATGTGATTATAAAAAATCTCATATTTTTTTGTTTTTATTTTTTTACTATAGCAATGTTTATGCATACAACAGGCAATTAAATATTTTCATTCCTTTTGTTAAAACGTATAATTCAAACATATTTCAAATATGCTCTAAAAATATCTATAATTCACAGCACAATTTCAGCACAACTACATTAAAAATAACCATAACTTTTAAAATAAATGAGAGAATTAGGATCAGAGCAGTTTTATTAAATCAGAGCAGTTTTGTTTTGCAATCCGAATGGGAATTAGGAAACATGATTTTAAAATATATAAAAATAATAAAGATAATATTAAATCAGAGCAGTTGTATTTTGAAATCCGAATATGTTCAATGACCAGGCATTCGAGACATTGAGATTGCATTTCAAACTTTAAGTTAAATTTATTTCTACCTATTAGTTAATGCTTTGAAATTGGCTTTTTTGGTCAATCTCACTTTCTTGCCGAGTTCGTTTTTCTGAATTTCAAAGTCCCTGCTAAGGTCACCTAAATTCCGTTCCGATCGGGCATAGTCACTTCAGTATGAATAGACATAACGTGTACAATCACGGACCTTTCCTTACAAAGTTATTAAGATGCTTAAGGACTTTTCAGGGAACCCTGTATATTCATCAGTTTTATAAAATTATTAATTTTAATAAATATTAGAAAAGTTCACTCCTTTGATTCCATTATAATAGAAAACAAAATCTTCTAAAATCTTGCGAAAAACCCGAAACAAAAACTAAAATGACATATCACGGATCTAAAGGTATCCATAAAGAAATACCGACCCACCTGAAGGTATACGGAAAAGAAGAAACGCCGTCACGACCGTAATCCTGCCTCCCTCAGCACATGCCCCCCAGTCCAGCAACTACCAGCGGCAGCACCACCGGCCGACACCACCGGGACACAGCCGCCGCCACCAAGCCCCCCCCCCCCTCCGAGTCCGCACCGACACCAAAACGCCGAGATGGACGCAGGGAGACCAAAACCGGAAAACACGAACTAAAGGTATAAAGATTTTCAAAAAGACATTTTCAGAGAAGGCCTGAAGTATTTATAACAATTTTTAGTAATTATACTCACCTTTATATCTTAATATAATATACTAGATATTTTCGAAATCCATAAACTTCTCTTAGAGAATGGTCATATCAGTGATAAAGACGCGAGTCACGCGAGATTGAAAAATAACGTATTTTTACCGTTCTCTCTACCATTTCTTCTTTCTATTTTATCCGTTCACATTACGTTAAAACGATTTTGAGTTGCAATATATAGGAGATATGGATGCAAGTTGATATGTATTATTTATGTGCGGTGTAGAGTAAATCTCGAAAGAAATGTGACTTAGATAAAACGGAAGTATATATAACAGAAATAACGCCATAATGTTACGAACACGTAACAGAAAATCAGTGTTGTAATTCGAAGTTCTGGGTAGATTTATCTTGGCGATAAATTCGGTGATCTTACGAAATCTAGCAAACTTGATGTCCTTTGGCGAGTGCTAGAAACTTCTCGATTGTTGTAGATTGGATAAGAACTTCACTAGTTATTTGCTTTCTCTAAAACCTTCCACATAGGGTGTAGTATATGAGCTCGCTATCATGTAGTTGGATTGTTGACGTGATACGAGTAAAAGTATCTGCCGAACTCGATAGAAAAACCAATGTATGATTTTCTCCTGATTATTTCTTCTAACCCTTTAAGCTGTATTTAAAATCAATGCTGGTAGAAAAGTGTAAAAAGTATGTTCTTATCGCTTGCGCCAACCATACATTTGCTCGGTGGAATGACAGCAAATTTTACATTAAATGTTTCATCGCAGATAACTTCTTCCTTCCACCGATTCGGACGCAATAAATTGCATTCTATTACTCTATCGAAACTGTATAGTTAAAAGTTCTACATTAAATAATTCTATTGTTTTGGACTGATAGTACTCGTGTGTTTGATAAGCTGTTATTATTATAATTATATATATAATTATTATTATATATATATATATATATAATTATTGAGGTGAAATTAAATGTAATAAACCATTGAACACATTTATAGAGAGCAAATAATTCTGCTTGAACGATTAAACAGAACGAAAAGGACAGAACGAACATTATTTTCGAAAATCAAAAAACATATAAAATTAATTATTATTTAGATATTCAAGAAATGGCCGTTCAATAATTAATTGCTTTTTAAACAGTGAATGCCATCGTTCATAGGACACTAATAGTCACTGCTCGTAGAGTATTGCATGTTTTTAATCTTAAACAGAAAAAATACGTCAAATATCATTCGTCTATTATCAGTTTAGTAGATGATTTTGGGTATTGATAATTACTGTTATAAAATTGCAAATCTGTCAAATCCACAGTTTTTGATGTATTCAAGCAAAATTCCTCAATTTTTCCACAGATTTTGATGGATTCAAATTAAAAATGTGTTTTAATTATTTACGACTTCACTGTGGGTTGCATGTTTTGTATTTATTAGACCAGGCATTGTCAAAACATTATTAATTAAACCTTCCATGGAAATAGCATTATGTTGACGATATTTTTTCGAAACTGTTGTTGAAGAAAATTATATTATTTTGCTTAGTAATACAGTTAATATATATATATATATATTTATACTGCAGACGATTTTCATAAAAAATTGATATAAAAATAAATTATATAAACTGGCGGTATTTTATGTTTGATTGGGGGTTATACCAGTTACTGTCTTGGATTATAATACAACAAGAATGACTGATTTATGAAGACGTTTGGTATTCTATTATGGTCATTGCTCTCTTAAATAAAATGCTATCACACTCTAAGTTCTAAGAACTCTCAGAACATTTTCAGCAACGTATTTAAGCATTGTGTTAAAAGTAATTTTTGGCAAGTAAATTTTGTAAGGTTAATTTATGACCATTAGTAATATTTATGTTTTTAAAAATAAAAAAATAAAATTTCAAGCTATTATCACCTCTTTTTATTGTATATTTTTCGTATAATTTTATTTCCAGTCAAATTCCAGAGAGTTATAAAGAAGAGAGATTTCAGAGAGTTACCAATTGGAAGGTTTTGCGGAACAACACAATGTGATATACAATTTTTCCAACTTTAATAAATAAATAATTTAATTTAACATGTAATCAAATTTATTTATTGACATTGCATTTACATTGAGATTACATTTTCAAAATTTAAATTAAATTTAATTTTTAAAGATTTATAACATTTCTGAACTATATCAACTCTGAATGACAGCGTATTACGAAAAGTATTTATTCCGCCATTCCTTGTGTCGATTTCTAGTTAATGCTTTGTAATTGGCTTTTTTGCTCCATCTCCCTTTATTGCCTGGAATTTATATAAAAAAAAGGAACAATTTTCCAACTTTCAAAAAATAAATAATTTAATTTAATATATAATCAAATTTACTTATAGTTTGATGGCAATAACACATATTTAGATTAGTAATAATAAATTCGATATTACACTCACACAATTGAATTGAACTTTGCAAAGGCATTTTCTTGAATATATGTTTTACGGAGAAAGCCGCTTCAACATATCAGAGGTTTAAACAAGTTTGAAGATAAAAGAAAAATTTTTGCCAAAAAGAAAAATATACTCTCTGTACTACAGAATCAAGGAGTAAAAATTTATGATACTTGCCAAAAATAATGTTATAAGTATAACTACATAACACGAACCCCGATATATAAAGGGAAAGAAAAACTTTGAAAGAAGTTTTGAAACATTTATAAAAACTTTGTCCATTTTAAACTCCTTTTCGATTATAATGCACTCATCATTTTCGAAATCCATGAACTTGTCTTGGAAAATGGCAGTATCAGTAATAAAGACATAAGACACGTTGCCAGGAAACAATATTTTCAGTTTCCTTTTTCCAATATATAAAATGGAAAATTCAAAAATAATCTTCTGAAAAAAATATTCCCCGAACTAAGCAACGGATTTCGATCACATTTTTTTTTCTAGGTAGGAGGCTGAATCCTGTAAATATGTTCAGTTTTACTTCTCTACACCTACCCGCGAAGTTAAAGAGAATTAAGAACTTGGTTTCTATTTGTTCATATGTCATAACTAGTGGCTTCGTATGTCTCATTCGTATGTCATAGCTAATAATAACAAAACTAGATCATCCGATTAAGAACATTTTCGCTTTAATTTAATAAGCTAAATTCGGAGTATGTTTGCGGCTAAAATATTTCCATTTTCTCAAATAATTTAAAACTTTGTAACTCTTTTCCAGTTAGTTCTCAAAATAAAAGACTATATTGTTAAAAAACAGTCTGCTTTTCGTGCATCCTACGTACAAATGTGACTATCTGGAAAATAATATAACTGTCAAAAAAAGCAATGCAATCGGCCGCGTGTATCTTCACGATACATCGAAAGATAAACTACACTACTAATGTATTTCAGAAGCGAAATCATCGACGTTACATTCCTATGTATCACGTGACCATACCAGCAAGTACTATAAAGCTCAAGGTCGTTTTACTTTGTTTTCGGAAAATTTCCCAAAAATCCCGAGTGCATTTTCCTATCAGATACATGCGCGCCTGGTGAAATATTAAACATCCATTTTATATGTTTTATGGCGAGGGAAGGGGTACAATAAATTCTTAATTATTGCATAACCAAATATATGAAAAAATTAAACATGAGTCTGTAAAGAAAATAATATGCTTCTCACATATGATTTTTAAGTTGATATTACTTTGCCGAAAACTCTCAGGTACTAAAATGTAATTGGGAGTCGATAAATTCAGTATCAAGAAGCGAACTTTTGAAGAACTCTTAAAATAATCTAAAAAAATAATTACAACTACAGATCACTATCTGTGGATTATGAAGATAAGAACATCTTAAAAAGTCCTGAAATATTTATGAAATCGCCAATTATTATACACCCGTCATTTTCTAAATCTTTGGACTTTGCTTGGAATACAGCATCATCGACGATAAAGAGACGAGTCACGTGATATGAGGGAAACAGTATCTTCAATCATAAAATGAAAAAGCTATTCTTCTTGTCTTTTATTTCTATTTTATACGTCATACGAACTTTGAAAAAGATTTTGGATTGCAGTACTTACTGCTGAAATTGTCCTCATTGGAAGACACTAAGTGGCTCTTTAGAAAGTTTCGAAACTATAAAGCAAAAAGTATGAATTGAAAGTAGCGGAAAGGCAACCATTCAAAACTAAAAAGTCAGTTTTTATGTCTTCCAGATATGAAAAAGAACAGTGAAATAGGAAGGAAAAGAAAAGATAAAAGTAAAATTAAGCTGAAAGTAATTTTTGTTCATTCTCTATAGGAAAGCCATCAACGTGTTTTATTATCTCAGAAGTGATTGTTTAACGTTTCGGTTATCCAACCTATCAGAGTGCATATTTCTTTTAAATTGTACCAACCGATTGTTTACGATTGATTTACGATTGGTATTCCACCTATCATAATCCAGTATTTTTTAAATGGAATCAATCATTCTTCTTACACACATTTTTCATTATCATCATCTTTAAGTAAAACAATTAATTTTGTTTGTTTTAAGTATTTAAGGACTATGTAGCTACGAAAATGTTGTTCAGAACTCAGAACTCTTGTGAGGATTCAAACCACAAAATTGCCACCGACTAGCCGTTGAACTACTTAGAAAATCTTCTATAGTTACACTGAACACAACATTCTGCTCTCTCTCTCTCTCTCTCTCTATATATATATATATATATATATATATATATATATATATATATATATATATATATATATATATATATATATATACTCAAATTCAAAAGACAGTGGGAATCAAGCCAACGGGAAAGTATAAATGGCCGAGGGTGATTGTGACCCCTTGCTCCCGGTTATAGCAAGCTATTACACCTAGGTAACACTCCCGGTTCCAATACTTTGCCGTAGCTTAAGTTCCGAAAGGGTGTCGAGCTCAAGACACTAACCGTGGAAGAGAAGGAAAGTAACAAAGTAGAAGAGATCATAGTAGAGAGAAAAATTTCAAGAGATCACAAAAAGAGATTAAAAATTCATACCGACATTATTATAAGAACATCAGGAATTTCAAATATAGTAGATGCAGGTCTAAACGTTGTAAACTATGTCCAGTAGCAGACCCCGGACAAATTTCTGAAGACAATAACCATTACCGCCCATTCTGTAAATCTTACAACTGCATATATTGCATCACATGCAAGACCAGTAACTTCAGGTATATAGGACAAACTAAGAATTGCCTCAATCTTCGCATCAATCTTCATCGTAGTCAAATTGGCAAGACACACCTTAAAGATACACAGGTTACAAATTTAGAATTACGACATTTTAATTTTCATGGTTTTGATAATATAATGGTTCAAATTATTGACATCGTACCTAAATTGGGTGAAAGAATATGGTGGGATAACATGCATATTAAACAATACGGAACGGACTATCCTTATGAACTTAATTCCATAAATTTCTGCAATACCCATAACTTCGAATACTGTAATAGTGTGCATCAACAAAACAATCTGTATTGCAAGATATACCTACAAAAAGGACTACGTGATGGTCAAGAGGCAGTCACAAAAATGAAGTGTCATTTAACGATAAGTTAAAACGTGTAGAGAATTTCATTGAGAAACTTTAAAACCTATACGGAAAACAAAAATAGCTGGATAAAAAATATCATTTTTGGAATCAAAAAACGCTATATTAAACGTATATCGAAAAAAATATATGAATATCCATTTATTGCTGATCGAATAGTCAACACTGATGTAGCAACTACTAATTTTGCGGTACTAATTGACACGATCAAATTAAGAGCAAAATTGCTAAATATTGACTTGGCTACGCACGAAAAAAAGGTAAATAAAGAATATTTTGTTACAACATTCTTGAGCAAAGGAAATGATCAAATACCTCTTAAAGCATTCTTGAGAGATATGACTTACCTTATGTCCTTACCCAACATCGAAATTAAAATGGCTTATAGATTTGTTAAGACTAATGGTCGCAAAATTTTCAACTACAATCAAATTGGCAAAAATATGGAAAAGTATATGTCCAAAGATTGTAATTGTGCAAACAGCCAGTTTACGGATCCTCATCATGGCCACATCATAACAGGGGACCTGAACATCATCAAAGATACCAATCTAAGAACTGTCTTAAAACTAGGAACAAAATTCCGTATTCAAGAATTTGTACATATTGAAAATAATTTCAAGAAGGATCTTAACGATTTTATATACAAGATGGCAGTAAAATACAGTGTTCCATTAATCGCATTTAATGAATGGAAATTTAATATTCAAATTTATTCAGTTATCGCTATCATAATTTGCGAATTAACAAAAATCAGAGTATAATTAAGAACGACATTTTGAAAAATTATTACAACGATTACGTAATCACATATACAGATAAGGTTGTATCTAATTATACACTTACATGCATCAAATATTATGTGGAAGTTTTGAACAATAATTATCATGATGAACTTATGGATACCCATTTACACCTTACGAGCAGAACTATAGAAAATAGAATTAAAGCCTTATATCAACGGATTGATTATGATTTAAGACAAGTTAAATTTCCATACCTAGTATTGATTCCTAAGCTACATAAAACCCCTGTCAAATTCCGTCCGGTAACAGTGGGATACAAAACTTGACTATAGCCAATTCTAAGCTATTAGTACTGCTGAAAACGGTCATGACTAAAATCAAGCATAAAGGTACCATTATAGTTAACAATAGTTACGAAGTACTAAATAAACTTAAATTCTTCACTGAACGTTTGAAATTCCGAAGCTACGATTTTAAAGATCTTTTTAACAATATTGACCTTGAAGACCTTTTTAATATCTTATTGGAGATTTATAAGACTTATACACCTTACGGCAGACTTGCATGAATATAAGGTAAATATGCATTAGTAAATATAAAGCCCTAATCAGGATTGTTCTATTTGAAAACATACTTTTTAACGTTACTGACTATTATCAGCAAGTCAAAGGCATTCCTATGGGTGGAGGGTGTTCCTCACTCCTTGCGGACCTATATTTGAATAAATATGAGGAAGGCACCCATATTTTAAATGAAATTCCGTATTTTTGTTTTGTGGATGACATTCTTATAGGACAATATGAACATATGCCAGATTTCGACTTTAGCTTCTACCCAGAAACTTTGGATCTTATAGAAACACATATGGAAAATAACAATAAAGTGGATTTCCTGGATATCAGTATCAAATACGATAACAACAATTGTTTATACACTATTTTATACGACAAAGATAATTTTTTCAAGATAAGAATTAACTACATTATCGATTGGAACTCAAATTTGAGTAGAAACATATTACGAAATATTATTGTAAATCATCTGAAACGTAATCAAATAATCCATGCTTTTAAAAAAGATTGTACTACCAATGACAGAAAAATAATGCATGAAGCCATCAAAAACCATTATCCCGAACATTTCCTTAGACATTATTAGAATAATATCTACAACGATGTCCTCAATAAGGAACTTGATGACAGCGGACCCTGGTGTTCGAATGATATTAATGCTATATATGGTCGGCACTCACCTTTATCGACGTCATTTTGGCCTTTTTCAATCGGCTTTTTCCTTCAGTACTAGCGTTTTGTGATCTCTTCTACTTTGTTACTTTGATTCTCTTACACTGTTAGTGTCTTGAGCTTGACGCCCTTTCGGAAGTTAAGCTACGGCAAAGTATTGGTACCGGGAGTGTTACCTAGGTGTAATAGCATGCTATAACCGGGAGCGAGGGATCACAATCCCCCTCGGCCATTTATACTTTCCCGTTGGCTTGATTCCCATTGTCTTTTGAATTTGTATACTTGTTTTACGTACCTGTGCAGCATTCCGCCATCTACGTTGAGTCTTTTTTCATACTTTAGTATGCTTTTGCTTTTCCTTTCATCTTATTTAAACTCATATATATATATATATATATATATATATATATATATATATATATATATATATATATATATTAGGGTGGTCCAAAATTTTGAAGTTTTGAATTTTCATGTTCTCACCATCCAAATTTGTTCCTCTATATCTAAAAGTAATTATGGCAAAATTTAGTCACTAACAAATAATATTTAGAGGTAGCTCAAAGAAGCTCAAATTTCATAATTTGTGGTCATTTTGTCGTTTTTTGCTTATTTTACTTAGGAAAATATCTCTCATCTCAATATATAAAAATTATTTTACGATATTTAAAAGTTGTTTATATATATTATATAAAAAATTAGACCTTTTGTAAATGCATAGTTTGTTTAAAAGTAATTTCAGCAGTATAAAGTTGGTATAATGTGTTATACTCCACTTACCTCTCATAGATGGCAGCACTCGACTTTTAGTTGTAGGTTATTGTTTTTTAAATTATTTTTGCTTTATTAAGTTAGCAGTGGTTGTAAAATGTTTTTTGGTTTCTAAATTATACTATTTAGTGTTTTTAAACTTAGTTTTATTAAATTTAACTGCAACCGTCTGATTTAGGTTTGTTTTGTTTAGTACTTTGTTTGCTTGTTTTTAAAAGTGTATGAAACCAAAACCATGGAAACAAGATCTAAAAATGAAGTTTACCTTCTTGGAAATACTATTAATAAACTCAGTAGTAATAAATTGCCTTCAATAAGTATGGCATTGTCATTTTTTCTTCATCACCATATTGAGTTGAAATCTACAGTGCAAAAAGCATCTAAGGCCACAATAGCCGAGATAGCAAAATTTTGGGTGAAAGCGAGAATTCCCATGAGGGATCCCCAGCACTGTCAGAAAAATTAGAGAAATTATTTGAAGAATGGAGATTGTTAAAAAAAGAACAAAGGACGTAAAACATCTAATCAAAAGAGCAAAGAGAGTGCATTCTCTTCAAAATTAAGTAATTTATTTGATATTGCCGATGCCAATGCATTTGACAGGGTTTTCGCAGGAAGCAGCATTGGATTTTATAACTAGCTCAGATGAAAATGATACTGAAAAGGCAGTAGAATTGTGTGAAGCTGAAAGAGCAACACCAGGTCCGGGTCCAGATCCATCAAAAGCTAAGAAAGGACGTTACAGTCGTTACAACATCATAACGCCCGAATTAAGAGCAGCTCTAGATAGGACAAAAGTATCTGACAGAAAACCATGGTCGTTGGAAGTCTAAGGTGATATATTCTTTGAAGATATATATATGTTTAAATCCCAATTCAAGCTTACAACAAAAAAGTTCAATCATGCTTAAAGCATTGATTATGAAACACTTTCCAACTTCAATGCAATTTTATTTAAACTAGTCTAAAATGCAATACATTCCTCGGTAATATTTTGAAACTTATGACAATACTGCATTAATTTATTATATTTGAAAACTTAAACCTTCATCGAAAAAAATGAACTTCATTCAAATGACGGCATTAAAATATAAATTGCCTGGTTTAAACATCTCTAAAATGTTATACATTCCTCGATAATAGTTTTAGAATTATCATAATACTACGATAATTTATTATATTTGAAAACTTCATCGAAAACAACTAAAATTAATTCAAATAACGTCATAGAAAAAATAACACGCCTGGATCTCTCTATAGAAACAGGATTTCATTCATAACTTTCTCCCATTCATTTCATTCATCACAATACTATAATAATTTATTTTATTTAAACATTTTATTTAAGACCAAGGAGCTACAAATGATTAAACTCTATGCTTAAAACTTCATCGAAAAAAATCATCCTTCTCTTTATAAAATCAATTAATATTTCATTCATATCAGCCATGCAGACTCCATGGACTAAATTATTTTGTGTTAAAAAAATATAGGAATTCTAATACAACTCATTCTACATATTTTGCTGTTTACATTTTACATAGGTGAAAAATAGGCTTAGTTGTAGAAATAATCAAATTTAGATGAGCATTTAAACTCAAATATATTGTCATTGCGTTGTTTCAGTATGTAGATGCACAGAGTTTAAGCAAAAATAAAGTAGTTTTGGGACGGATACAACACTCAATATGAATTAAAAAGAACTTTAAAAAATCACGATTTTGAAACAAGATGGATGCCATATATCATTTTGAAGTGGGTCATGTGATCCTTTCATATCATGGTCACGTGATCGTTTCATATAAGAGGTGTAATTATTATTTTAATTTTTGTTTAAAAAACTACTGAATATATTTCGCTGAATTTTTTTTTATATATTTTATGGAACAATTTGAATATTACCCAAAATTTTCGAAGCAATTTGTGAATTTTAAATCCGCTTAAAAAATGTTTGAAAAATTAGTTCCCATAGGGCTCAATGTACTTCATTTTTTCAACTCGGGTTCAATCCAAAACTAATTGTGTGATATTATTCATTAATATTCCCATAGGTCCTACAGACCGTCTGAACAACATACTAAAATTTCATTTTGATTAAGTCATTTTTACGGCAGTTATCGTGCTAACAGACAGACAGACAGAATGAACAAAGTCATAAACACTTTTCAACTTTGTTGTAAAGTGTTAAAAAAAAAGAAGAAAATGGTCTTCTCGATGTCTGTGTTTTCATAGTCAGAGTGTATTTTAAAGCGTGGATGACTGCTTCAATACCAGAAACCTCACCCTATAATGATTTTCAATTGATAATTAGTTTGTTAGACTATTCAAAGATACATCAAGCTATTTCAAAAGCTGCATCGGAGAAATTCGCAAAACATCTGTGGTATTTGTCAGATCTTTCTGCACTGTTCCATTTCGATAGTCACATACCTATTTTAACAAAAAAAAGGTGGTTAAAGCCTTAAAAAATCAAAAAGGCACGAAGAGTCCCGAGAAAAGGATAACAATTTTCCTTGAAACTTTTCATGAAAAGAAGTTTGAAGAATTTGTTACCAAACAGTCTTTCGAGCTGTTCAAAGAAATGAATATACCATATGGATTCCTCCATGTAGACCCTGAACACTGGAACATTAATTCTGATTACTGCAATGCCTTGAAACGTATGCAGGCTATAAATGTAGTAAATAATCATGCCGAGAGAGGTATTGCTTTGGTAAAAGAATACACTGGACTGCTTACTCATAGTGAACCTCAGTTTCAGGTTTTGATGAAGGTTGTGGAGGACCATCGAAAAACCTATCCTGATAGCAGGAAGGACTTAACAAATTGAATTAATAACTCTACTCAAACTTAAATTAAAATTAGTATTTAACTTTATATGTGTGTAGAATATAGATGTATGCCTTAATTGCATTTGCGTTAAATAAAATTTAATTGATCAATTTAATATTAAAATTCTATCATTTTGGTATCACTGAGTCAGTATTAACACAATTTAACGTGCAATCGTGAGACTTCAATAGCCTTGAGCTACCTTTAAATATTTTTTTTTTCAGTCAAACTTTTCTAACTTTGTTTTGTACTATACAGGAGCAAATTTAGAGGGTGAGACTGAAGAAAATAAAAAAAAGTTAAAATCGTCATCTTTTGGACCACCCTGTATATATATATATATATATATATATATATATATATATATATATATATATATATATATATATATATATATATATATATATATATATATATATATATATATATATATATATATATATATAAATATATATATAAATATATATATATATATATATATATATATATATATATATATATATATATAAATATATATATATATATATATATATATATATATTAGAAAAATGTAATAATAAAAAAATTCAAGAAATATTAACATCACCATAGACGCAAAACCACGGTCATAATGCCGATAAGAGAAAGGAACAGCACAGGCCCAAATTCGATGATTAATCAGAATTAAATTAATCTTCAGGACTGCGTATTTAATTCTAATTAACCCAAACAAATGCCTGTTTCAGATTGAGCAATAGTACATTACTATAAATACTCAAACTCAGGCTACAGGCATCAAAAGATGAAAAATGAATATAAGAAAACTTGTATAACCATATGCGATGAACCCTTCTTCTTTCACCCGTGCCACAGAATACTACGAGTATAATCAGAAGGTTCACTCCCATAGGAACCTATGGCAACATCGTTAACATAAGATTTCGCATAGACACTAGCGTTCGAGGAGCCAACCATCTCAGCTATGACGTATAAAAAGCTCGACTGCTAGATTTGGCGACTATCGCTCAATTGGCGATTTTATGTTAATGGGGCCAAAAAAAATTGCGGAACTGTACTATTATAATTTTTTAAACTATAAACATGATCAGCATTTAAAAATACTTTTATCTGTAATATGTTTAACTTTAAATAAATAAACACAGATATATATATATATATATATATATATTTAATTCATGCAATCATAAACTAAATAAAAAAATTGACGCATTGCATCACTGTAAATCATTATACACCAAAAATTACAAGCTAACATACCCAAAAGACTAAAATATTATATAATATTTTCAGCCTAAAAAGTATACTAGCGTGTTGATAGTTAAATTGCTTAGTTCTTAATTTATTCTGCTGTTATTATATATATATATATTTTTTTTTAAATACACTAATAAAAAGCATGTAAAATATATACACATCCAATAGTATATTCAACTTTCTCTAGAAAAAGCTACTCAAACATCAATTTTTATACATTTTATATAAATGCGGAAAAGGTTTTTTAACTAATAATGCCACTGTTTCTTAGAATTTAATCTAGGCGGCAGTGATAATACTGCACCAATTTCTTATGATGAACACGTGCATAGGATGAAATATGGGATAGATAACAAATATTTTTTTATTTAAATAAAAATAAATTACATACCTTTTAAACACGTAATTCCTTTTCTTTTAGTAATCCATAAAATAGCAGCGAAAGTTTGTTTACCACGTGTAAACAGCATGCGATGATAGAACAAAGCAACAAAGTTCTTCCAAGTTCCAAGTGTTTCGTTCAGTGCCAAATAGGGTTATATTAGCAGAAGGTTTTGGCGAAAACTGTCACAGACCATCGCCAAGCGCGCCAACCTTGATATTTTGGTTGGCGGTTGGGGGCGCTGAAAGTCGAGTGAAATATCTGTATTTATTAATCTGTGACCCGTGTATACGCGATCAACCTCAGCAACTTAAATTCTCTAGAAGCACCGGAATGAACAAGTCGAAATACAACCAGGGAGGCAGTACGAACGTCCACAGCTATACTCCCAGACCCGTCCAGTGAGTCAGAGTAGGAGACAGGATTACCCGTATAAGCAAGAAAGAATATGAACATGAAGCAAAGATGAAATTCTTACTAAACAAGAGATTCATTGAAGAAATGGATAATCGAGGATGCCACTATACACCATTATAAGAGCTCTCAAATCGTAGTTTCAAACTGGCTACAGTTACAATTTTTTTAGCGAAAATAAAATTGAAAACATTAATATTAATGTATCTTATTTTCCAATTTTTTGATTTTTCTATTTTTTTTTAGCTTATTTTATTATTTTTCATTTTTATTTATTTATATAATTAATAAATAATTATATATTTTTTTGTTAGCCACTATAATTGGGAAAGTTTTCTTGGATGTTATCGAGTGGAAGTTGATACACTGAGTTGATAATTTTAATAACGTATTTGGGAGGATATGCATTATTAGTCGCTATACTCAATAATTCCATAAAATGTGCTAATTTATAATTTTCATCACAAATTTTATTGATTCTATCAATCTAGTTTATTATAATATTTCTAAAAACAGATATATGCAGACAAGAATCAAAATGTTGAATTTTTGATGTATTAAATTCAAAATCCTGCCTTTTATCATACAAGTTTATAACCGTATTACAATTTTGTAAATTTAAATTTAAATCTAAAAAGTTTGCAACATTAGAGAGTCATTATTACTTGCATTTAATTGTAAATTATTAGGATATAAGTTAATACTATAGGGATATTATTAAGGGATGCACATAATATGTCATCTAATTATCGAAACATATACATATTATGCAAGCTTGGATTAATGTTCTTTTCATAGAAGAATAAATAGATATTAACTAACAATGATGAGGCACACCCTCCTTATGGGATAACAAACTGTTGTTTAAAACAAGAAAGATCAATCATGCTTAAAGCATTGATTATGAAACACTTTCCAACTTCAATGCAATTTTATTTAAACATCTTTAAAATGCAATACATTCTTCTGTAATATTTTAAAACTTATCACAGTACTACATTTATTTATTATATTTGAAAACTTAAACCTTCATCGAAAAAAATGAACTTCATTCAAATGACGGCATTGAAATATAAATTGCCTGGTTTAAACATCTCTAAAATGCGATACAGTCCTTGGTAATAATTTTAGAAGTATCATAATACTACGATAATTTATTATATTTAAAAACTTCATCGAAAACAACTGACATTCATTTAAATAACGTCATAGAAAAAATAACAAGTCTGGCTCTCTCTATAAAAGCAGCATTTCATTTATAAACAATTCCCCATTCATTTAATTCATCACAATAATATAATAATTTATTTTGTTTAAAAATTAAGATCATGGAAGTACAAGTAATTAAACTCTATGCTTAAAACTTCATAAAAAAAATCGTCCTTCTCTTTGTAAAATCAATGAATTATCATTCATATCAGCTATGCAGACTCCATGAGCTGAATAATTTTGTGTTAAAGAAATACAGCAATTCTAATACAACTCATTCTACATATTTTGCTGTTTTACATTTTACATAGGTGAAAAATAGGCTTCATTGTAGAAATAATCAAATTTGGATGAGCATTTAAACTCAAATATATTATAATTGCGTTGTTTCAGTATGTAGATGCACAGAATTTAAGCAAAAATAAAGCGGTTTTAGTACAAATACAACACTCAATATGAATTAAAAAGAACTTTAAAAACACGATTTTGAGACTAGATGGATGCCATATTTTATTTTGAAAGCAGAAATAAAGTGGTTTTAGGACGGATACAACACTCTATATATTATATATATATATTATATATTATATATATATAATATATAATATATATATAATATATATATATTATATATATATTATATATATATTATATATAATATATATATAATATATATATATTATATATTAAAAAGAACTTAAAAATCACGATTTTGAGACAAGATGGATGCCATATATCATTTTGAAGTGGGTCACGTGATCTTTTCATATCATGGTCACGTGATCGCTTCATATAAGAGGTGTAATTAATATTTTAATTTTTATTTAAAAAACTACTGAATATATTTCGCTGAATTTTTTTTATATATTTTATGGAACAATTTGAATATTACCTAAAATTTTCGAAGCAATTTGTGAATTTTAAATCCGCTTTAAAAATGTTTGAAAAATTAGGTCCCATAAGGTTCAATGTATTTCATTTTTTCAACCCGGGTTCAATGCAAAACTAATTGGGTGATATTATTAATTTATATTCCCATAGGTCCTACGGACCGTTTGAACAACATACTAAAATTTCATTTTGATTAAGTCATTTTTACGGCAGTTATCGTGCTAACGAACAGACAGACAGACAAACAGAATGAACAAAATCATAAACACTTTTTAACTTTGTTGTAAAGTGTGAAAAAGTACCACCATGTTGAATATGATTCTCATAAAAAGTGAAATTTAGTAATATTTTAAAACGAGAATTTGAATATTTTAAATAGATATTATATTTTTCAAAAATTTCCAAAATAATTCTATACAGATCATCTATAGCAATATTATTAAACAAATCTTTGAAATCATAAGTATAAATATTATGAGTATTAGTAAGAGTTTTTAGTTTCTTAATTAATTCAAAACTGTTTTTCACAATATGACAATTATTAGAGATCTCATCTGACAATGATACTTTATGTAATATTTTTATTAATAATTTACCAGCATTTGTAATGTAAGAATTATGCCCACTAGTAAATAGTTCGAAAAGCAACAGGGAATTTATGAAATTTGGGTACTAAAACAATATATGGAATGTTATCGCAGCTATTTTTTAGATGGATTTGCTTATATTTTTCTGATATTCTATTGGATAAGATTTTAAGGTTAGTGTTATGTAAATTATAAATATACATATATATATATATATATAAGATTCATATGAAAAAGGGGGGAACTGACCAAATACAAGGCATAAAATGGTAGAGGGGGATGGCGACCCCTCTTTCCCATTTAAAAGCATGCTTTTATGCCCGGGCAACACTCACGGTACCAATGCCATGCAGTAGTCATACTTCCGGAAATACGGCAAGTCAAAGAAACTCGAAATATTGCAAACATTCAAGAAGCGACCAGGATCGTAAAAGAAAGAAACAGAATGGATATGCAGCAAATGCTCTTGTCGATTAAGACAGAACACTTAATATATTTCCAGTTTACGCATGCGTAAATCGTTATTTTCACGTGCATCATTCTATACCTCTGCCACATCCCTTAAGAAAGCATTTTTTCCCTTTTTAGTATTAAATAGGGAATTATAATAACATGTCAAGAAGCCAATTGGATAATGCCGTTTTATTGCCTCTTTCATAATATTCCTATTATGCACGATGCAATCTGACTTGAAAGTATTGATGTGTTGATTTCTTTTGAGGTGACCAATGACAACACTTTACTTTAATCTTATACGTTTTCTATGCTATATATATATATATATATATAACCAATATATATATAGACCCCTCTCTCTATATATATAGAGAGAGAGGGGTCGCCATCCCCCTCTACCATTTTATGCCCTGCATTTGGTCATTTCCCCCTCTTTTTTCATATGAATCTTGTATGTTGCTTTAGGAGAGTGTACTGCTTTGCGCCAACTTCTGGAGAATATTTGGATAACTGTGGAATTAATTTTAATCTTATATGTTTACTATGCTATATATATATATATATATATATATATATATATATATATATATATATATATATATATATATATATATATATATATATATATATATATGAGATATTAATTAAATGCCTCTTGCCCTTTGAATTTTTGTACTTGCTCGTGAATAGCCATTCTATTTGGACTAATAAATTGCCAAGAGCACATAATTTTAATTTACGGTATGTTAATTTATTTCTGACAACAGTATGGTATGGTTTCTAATACGCAGCCAAATTAAATAAAAAACGAAAAGTTTTTTAAAAACTTAATTAACATATAAATAGCATTATCAGAAATATTTAACTTTAGAACGGGAACTAAACTGGTCTTATACAATAAAATGTTAATTTCTAATGATTAAAATTGTTTAATATATGGACTTTATTGCTTTTCGAATCTTAGCCACTTTTCCAATTATTAGATTTGAGCGAAATATAAGTAAACTTGGTATTTCGAAATGCTGTTACACGAGTTTGTTGTCATCAATATATGCGCCAAATGCTATATTACAATTCAGTGCCAAAAACATTGTGGCGTTGGATCTTGTACATTATAATTTCACTCTAAAAGTTGTAAAGTCATTGCATTATGTAAAAGAGTCATATGCTGCCCACAGATTTTTTATATTAATTTTTTTAGATACAATGTATAGTTTTATGTTGTGTCTCACATAGTTAAACATTTAAATAAATTAATTCTTCTGATTTATGTAACAGTTAACCTATGTAGCATTGTATATTTGACAATCCAATGACATAATTTTTCGATGCATGAAAATCATTTCCAATGAATAAATTTTGGTTGTCTATTAGAGGAGTATGGCTAAATGTTCCCTTAAGGGGACTGTGGACATTGAAATGAGCAAAAATCGACTAAAAAAAGTTATTTTTAATATATAACATTGTTTTACACATTTAACCTTTTGCTTACGGGTGGGACATCGTCCATCCCAAACGAAGAACCTCCCCAACAGAGAGGTATTTTACATACCCTATTCCAGCAGAAACATTGCACCTGCTGCAGCAGGTGCAATGCTTCTGCCGGCGATTTCCATGGACGTCAATGTCTGCAAAGGGGGAGGGTCAAACTGTTTGGAATAGGGTATGTCAAATACCTGTCTGTTGGGGAGGTTCCTCGTTTGGGAAGAACGCTGTCCCACCTGTAAGCAAAAGGTTAAATGCATTTCTTTCGAAACGGAATTTTCAAAGATTTTACATTTTTAAAATGCTCCGTGCTTCTTAATTTTTGTTTGAGATGCATGATATTTGGTAAGAAGGCACCTTTTAATGAAACTGGGTATGCATTTTATAATTGAACTTTATTAAGGTAATTAAAAGTGAGTAATAACTCAATTAAATGATGAAAATTAAGTTTTAATGCAGAAAAATATTTTTTAAAAATTATCTTTCTAATGGATTCAAAAATGAATACCCAAATTTGTTCATAATGTGTTTTTGAGTGATCATAATGTAAAATTATAAAAAAATGTGAACAAATGGCACGTAAGGAGCATTTTCAAATTTTCGTTAAAAAAATTAAATTAAAAAAAAAATACAAAATTATAACAAAATTGAAAAAAATTGAATAGTATTTTATATAGTAATGTTAAGAAGAATATTTATGCAAATTTTCATGTTTCTAAGTCAATAAATATATAAAAAATTTTCAATGTCCACCGTCCCCTTAACGTTTATTGCGCGGGTGCGAAAAGATATATTTCATACTTTACCAGTATAATGAATATTTTACATTATATGTGACATGAAGATCAATCTTTTTAAAAAAAA
The DNA here is from genome assembly GCA_951213105.1 of Amaurobius ferox. Taxonomy (NCBI): domain Eukaryota; kingdom Metazoa; phylum Arthropoda; class Arachnida; order Araneae; family Amaurobiidae; genus Amaurobius; species Amaurobius ferox. The sequence continues at coordinate 32,497,777 of OX578137.1, forward strand.
TTCTAACATTAAGTAAATTTGTGATTTAGAAAGCGTGCATTACTTAAAATAAAACTTGTATTTTTGTCCTGAAATTATTTTTATTAATTTTTCTTATCAAAAATACAATATATGTGAAACTTGGGCATGAGAGTGTAAGTAAAGCTTTGTCAAATTAATTTCTTCATTTGATTTTTGCGTTTTCCATTTTAAATTAGTAATTTACATAAATAAGTATTTATAGTTTATTGTATAAAATAACATTTATTTGAATAATAATAACTGAAATTTCGGAAACCAAATGCACTTAAAAAGTGTTCCTCGAATTTCACTGATTGAAAAGTAAACCTTGACGGGAAAAATTCGGAAACCTCCGTGTTACATTGACATATAAATTTTAAAATCAACTTCGCCTGGAATACGATAATATCAGTAATAAAGGTACAAGTCCCATGGCACGAGAGGAAACAATATCCTCAATGATAAAATAAAAAGAGCCATTTTTACACCCTTTTTACTTATTTCTGCCTTAAATGTCAACGAACTCTGTGAAACGATTTTAAATTCTAGTATGTACTTATTGTTGAAATTTTCTTCATTCTCAGAGACTAAGTGGCTTTTAAGAAACTTCAGAAGCTATGAAAAGAAAAACTTGAATTGAAAGTAGCGAAAATGTAGCCATTCAGAACTAAAAGGTCATTTTTATGTTTTTCAGTTTCATAAAAATACACTGAATGTAAAAACAAAAGAAACAGTAAAAATAAAATTTCCTAAGAATCATTCTTTTATACTTTGTTTAAAAATATTTTATTACATCGTCCAATCACGTATTTCGCATTATATCGCTGTCCACAATATTAATATTCCTGTTATATTCTTATTGCATCTGTTTGCTTTACTATCATTAGTTTCAAAATTGTTTCACTTTTAAAAATGTTATGTCTGTTTTCATATATTCATGGTTGATGTAGTTTAGTGCAGAATGCGATCTTTAAATAGAAAGACATGATTTTCATTCGCTTTGCTGAGCTGCCATTAATTTGTATGGATCCAATGCAGTGTTACCAAACCAGTAAAGTATTACATTCAAAGTTAAGCATTTGTTAACTTAAAAACTAAATATACACAAATTGATCAGAAAAATTGTGTTTTGACTTGTGCGTGAAGAATTTTTACCAAAAAATAATTTTAGAGCACATGAACATGGTACAAAATTGGTTCGGATAAAAACCATATTTAAAGCGCTTACAATAAATGATATAAGTTTTAGTCATCTACTTCAAATTCAAAATGGCTGGACTGAAAATAAAAAATTATACCCTCGCCTTACTAACACCGAAACCAATTTTGACCTCTTATGAAAACTCGAAAAAAATGTCTCCTATCTCCACAGAAACACAAAAATGATTCCCCTCTCTTTTGTAGGCGTAGCTGAAACCCGTTGCGCAGTCGATAGGTTGAAAACTCAGGACTTCAATCGGGGAGACGACCGCAAGGGAAGAAACAGAAACGAAAATTTTAACAGAACACTCGTTTAATAGATCACCAAAATTAAAATTTCTTATGAAATCGAAAAAAAATATTTTGTTAGAATCCGAAGATATATGCGAATTTTTAGCAAAACTATAAAATTGTACTAATCTCAGCTTTTCGGACGCAATGAAGGAAGTGTCACATAACCTGAAAAATGCATATTGAAAAAAAATAATAAAAATGAAGGTAATAATAATAATCCTATTAACTCAAATTGAACATCGTTAAAAAGAACGGTCTTCGAACTTTCCAATGGTGCTAAGATGGAAATCCTGCGATAATATTTCCAATCGCTAAGGAACCAATTTATGTGAAAATGCTAAAATACAAAATAACTATAAAACTAATTTTAATTTTAAAAAATATCGCCAAGTTGCACATTCCCGTATACTAAAGTGCATGAGTACCAAATTCCATGGCGGTTCGCTTATTAGATTTCCCTGTACTGTCCGCACTCACACACACACACACACACACACACACACACACACACACATAAAGATCTTAATTTATTATGTAAGATAGTTGGCTGTCCTGAATTTTCATGAATTGTTTTAAAAAAGTCGTTCAAAACTTTGGTGCTTCCAAATCACAAAGCGTGCTTTTAAATATTTAGAGTCCAATATTCATTGATTGCGAAATCCGCACCAAATTTATTGTAGATGATCTATGTGTTTGTGATATATCAAGTCTACATATTTGCGAAAATGAGTTATTTTGTATAATTAAAAGCTGTTAACTGCCATATATCTTACTTTTAGTCTCACGTTAAAGGACTTACACCACAAAAATAAAATTTAGATCTTTGTTTGCATTAATTTAGTACATTGTTTGCATTAATTTAGTGCATTGTTTGCATTAATTTAGTGCTTTGTTTGCATTAATTTAGAGCTTTTTTTACAAAATTATTGATTCTTTCGCACTTGCAAAATCCAAATTAATAGGCATCCACAGAATCACGGATGCACACAGACACACGTACACACAGTCACACATACACAGATACATCCATGAGCCATGGCTTTCACGTCATGGCATACATACATCCATGACCTCATAAACGTTAGATCGGAGTTTAATGAAGCTCAAAACGTATAATTCCCTCAATACTCGATTTTGAATTTTCGATCCCGTTATAATACTTTTTCTATACACTGTATTGCATATAATAGCAATACGTATAATAGCAATTCCATTTTTTAACACTTTACAACAAAGTTGAAAAGTGTTTATGACTTTGTTCATTCTGTCTGTCTGTCTGTCTGTCTGTCTGTCTGTCTGTCCGCTAGCACGATAACTGCCGTAAAAATGACTTAATCAAAATGAAATTCTAGTATGATGTTTAGACGGTCTGTAGAACCTATGGGAATATAAATGAATAATATCACCCAATTAGTTTTGGATTGAACCCGGGTCGAAAAAATGAAATACATTGAGCCCTATGGGACCTAATTTTTCAAACATTTTTTAAGCGGATTTAAAATTCACAAATTGCTTCGAAAATTTTAGGTAATATTCAAATTGTTCCATAAAATATATAACAAAAAATTCAGCGAAATATATTCAGTAGTTTTTTAAATAAAAATTAAAATAATAATTACACCTCTTATATGAAACGATCACGTGACCATGATATGAAACGATCACATGACCCACTTCAAAATGATATATGGCATCCATCTTGTTTCAAAATCATGATTTTTTTAAGTTCTTTATAATTCATATTGAGTGTTGTATCCGTCCTAAAAATACTTTATTTGTGCTTAAATTCTGTGCATTTACATACTGAAACAACGCAATGACAATATATTTGAGTTTAAATGCTCATCTAAATTTGATTATTTCTACAACTAAGCCTATTTTTCACCTATGTAAAATGTAAACAGCAAAATATATAGAATGAGTTGTATTAGAATTCCTGTATTTTTTAACACAAAATAATTTAGGCCATGGAGTCAGCGTGGCTGATATGAATGAAATATTAATTGATTTCATAAAGAGAAGGACGATTTTTTTCGATGAAGTTTCAAGCATAGATTTTAATTTTTTGTAGCTCCATGGTCTTAAACAAAATGTTTAAATATAATAAATTATTATAGTATTGCGATGAATGAAATGAATGGGAGAAAGTATGAATGAAATCCTGTTTTTATAGAGAGATCCAGGCGTGTTATTTTTTCAATGACGTCATTTGAATTAATTTCAGTTGTTTTCGATGAAATTTTCAAATATAATAAATTATCGTAGTATTATGATAATTCTAAAACTATTACCGAGGAATGTATAACATTTTAGAGATGTTTAAACCAGGCAATTTATATTTCAATGCCGTCATTTGAATGAAGTTCATTTTTTTCGATGAAGGTTTAAGTTTTCAAATATAATAAATTAATGCAGTATTGTGATAAGTTTCAAAATATTACCGAGGAATGTACTGCATTCTAGACTTGTTTAAATAAAATTGCATTGAAGTTAGAAAGTGTTTATAATCAATGCTTTAAGCATGATTGATCTTTCTTGTTTATTTTTAAAGCATTTTACTTTTAATTCCCAACTATACTCAAAATTCCATTATTTTTAAACTACCGAGTAAAAAAATGCTACCTTATTGCTTATTCTCATCCATTTAAAAAATGTTAAACAGTATTCATAGTTTAGTTAAACAAAAAAGAGTAATTCTTTTATTTGTATACCTCGAAAAAAAAAGAACTATTTAATCTCAAAAATCAGTGTATAAAAAACGTATGAAATAATTTTTTGAAGCGAATATCACTTTAAAAACAATACATCTATAAAATCTCCTTTAGTTAAAGTTTGGCGGCACAAAATCAAGCGATCTTCAGTGTCATTACTGTACCATGGTATTTGTTTCATTCATTATGTATCCATCTTCTTAACTTTTGATTTTATTCCTATTTACATCTAAAAAGTTGAGAACAATTAACTCATTTAATTGAATAGTCGCTAATTTATTTAAATGCTTGTTTTTCCTTTGTATTCTCTTTAGTTAGACAGGAATCAATATTTTAGAGAGTTTCAGATGCTTCAGTAGTTTTTTTTTAATCCATCGAATACAAAGACCAATAGATAAAATGCATTTGAAATTAAAAAAATAAAATCATTGCAAGGAACAGTTGATTAAATGTATCAACTGGTTTCAAAAGCAAAAGGAAAAAAATGGCTGTGGCTTCAGTTCGATGGATCAGATATGGTATTGCGGGAATAACATTTTGTAAAATAAAATTCCAATAAAGTTTAATAAGTTTATTCAATATTTTCAGACTTATTTATTTCGTTTATAGGATTTTAAAATGCTACAAATTACTCGCTAACTATTTAAAGCTAGCTAGCACTTTTAATTTTCGCACCGATTTCATCTGGATACTCCGACTACATCAAAATATCAAATTATTTTACTAACTTGCTTTGCGGTACATAAATTAAACTTATACAAGATTTTTGACAAGATTTTCGATTCAAGTTAGTGCTTGGTGGTAATTTGTACTTGAATACATATATTTACGTCTATTCTCTTAAAACCTCATTCATTATTAAACATATTTTGAATCTCCAAGTTCGACAATGGCGGCGATGAAGAATGTCTTGTGTTTTGATAGCGGATATTGAAGTATTAATATTATATGCTCAGTGATGTACTACAGTATCAAAAGTTGGACTAAAATGAAGGTATGTGAATAAGGTTTCTTTTGTAAGTGATTTTAAGTTATTTATAGTTAAAACAGTTTTATAGGAGAGGTTTTGAGTTTGTGCATGATTTGTAATGTTAATGTGTTTACTTGTTAATTGAGATTTCATGAGAAGCCATTGCTTGGATTTGGGGTCTTTTGAGACCTAATTTTTCCTCCTCTGTCTTTGAACTAGCATTGCAAGTTACTTGACTATAGCGCGATATATTAAATACTTGAAAAATAGTATAAATAACTATAATTAATACTGATTATTGTTATGATTGATGTTTTGTAATATATTTGTAATGTTGCCACTTCAAAAGCATAACACCTGGCTGCGGTAAAATGTTTTAGTGTAACTACTGCCTTATTCTAATTATAGCGATAGTGACTGTCTCTAGCGTGTCGTATCTAAAAGACTATCTCTCTCTCTCTCTAAGGGACCTCCCATTAATAATTTTGTATCAGTGCCTTTAATGGTACTAATGTATCAAACCTTGATAATTTTTGGTGATGTTGATATTGGTTGATTGTGCTTGGTGATCTCGTTGAGTACTTTTTCCATCTACTAGGCTTACTTTATTTATTAGACATGTTTATTTTTGTTTTTTGCATTTTTACTGCGATGCCTTTGAAAATACGTCGTTACCAAATGAAAACAAAAATTGAATTAAAAATGCAACGTCAGTGTAATTTTAAATGATTATGCCTGTTATTCTGTGTAATTAAAGTCAATTTAATGAATTAAACAAGAAATAGAGAGATAATGAATTTGACTCTGTAGAGAAAGTCATGAGCTGCCCACATCCAATTTTTTATTTTCCATACAATGCAATGTATATGCCAAGAAAAGTAATATGTGGCAGTATAAAGTCTGACTCGAATTTTAGTTGATATATACGTTTTGAGAATTTATGAATAGAAATGAACCATTTTTAACACTTTACAATATAGTTGAAAAGTGTTTATAACTTTGTTAATTCATAGATATATATTTCGGTGATCTACAACCACTATTTCACTTGAAAATTTTTTGCACATAAAATATATTTTGTACGATTATTTAAATCGATAAACATCATCAGAGGTATTTTGATTTTCGTGGTAATCAAACCAGGAAGGCCCTCAATTTTCCAAACATTTTTTTTTTCAAAAATCAAAAAATGTATAAGAAAGTTAATTATATCACTGTTACAAAAATAGCTATGTTTTGTGCAAATTTTGTTTCAAAAGTAAATGAAATTATTTACAACAAGTTAAAATAAGCCGTTCTCCTGGTATTGCACGTTGTTCTGCTAAAAAAGAAAAATATTTTTACGTTCCCTATTATTTCATGAAAGCAATGTAAGTAATTTTACTTATAAATAAATGGACAAAATTGTTTAGGACCAAATGTTAATATTCATCACGAACCATTCTCGAGTTATTAGAAAGTTTGCGTTTCAACATAATAAAATATCTGTAAATAAACAAGTGATTTCCGCGATATTTGGCACGCCCATTTTAATCGATAACATCTTAAAACATATTGATTTTCGTCGGTATTGAAATATAAGGAAACTCTCATTTCTAATGAAACTATTATTTCCCTACAATATCTAAATTCTGTATAGGAAACTCATAAATTTGATACATTGGATTTCTTTCTCCTACATCATTTTAAGTTTTCATGCATGGAAACATATCACAACTAAAAGCCTTAAATATTAGATATAATTTGGATGATTAAACTACATCAAACTTCATCAAAACTTAGAACCGATATTTTGGTATTTTTGATTTTTAATTCTGATATCCCGATTTTGAAAATCACAAATACCCAAATATCGGTTATGTGTTTTGTCCAGATATTAAATGCCCTATTGAAAACGACCCTTATCCGCAGGTTTTGTATCTGTGACTGCAATCATTCAAAAGATCTCAAGAATTTGTTAACATTTCAAGTAATATTAACTTTTACCGCCTTTAAATTTTTAAGTTTCAATCAGTATTAAATAACTGTGACCATTATGGATATCCAATTCACAGCTTTCATTTTCTTTCACACACAGTACTTTATTCAGTGGAAATTACTTTTCATGGTACTGCAAATAAACACACTAAAATCGTGAGATTATTAAAGTAAGTAGCCCCATAAATCACTGTTGTTAGGCGTGAATGTCAAGTCATCCATCATATTTTTAAAGCAAAAATTTAAAACGCTTCTCAAGATTTCTCACGTAGCCATATCCTGTAAATTGAAAATATCGTTTTAAAATCTTTTTCATTATCTAGAAAGAGATAATTTGCATTTGCTGCTTGACAGATTTTGAAACCTATTCTGCCATTCAATGCTGAGAGCACATAAAATGTATCAAAACTGCAAAAGACATAACATATTTGTGTAAAGCGAAAATGTTTTATTACAAATTGTATTGTTTTTTTTTTTTTGAAAATGTTTTGATTTATTTTACTCCTATTTAAAGGAGAAATCATCCTTTAACCTTAACAAAATATTGGGTTTTTCTATATTTATTGAATAAAATGTTCAGAATATTAAAAAATTTATCACAATATTCCATTTAGAACACGTTTCATAATAAAAATGGTATAACAATACATGAATGAATGAATGACATGAAAGTGGGTAGCTCCAGGAGAGCCCAGCACATCGAGCAGAGGTCTATTGTACTACCCCATAAAAGAGACCAGTAGCCGAAGCAAAAATAAGCAGACACTTGACAGGAATGTCATACAACTCCCAGGGTTCGAACACATGTCGACCCAAGTGTTCGAACCTATAGACGGAGTATGACATTCACAAAATATGTGTGCAGCAGTTTCTTCGTTATAATTGCAGCCTCTGCATAGCGAATCCTTAGTGACACCCATATTTAGGTGTCTTTTAAGGGTGCAGTGCCCAGTCAGGAGCCCAACAGCCCTTCTGATGCCAGTTCTACTGAGCTTGAATTCCTTCTGACGCATGCTAGGGCAATTACAGTTTAGTTCTTTCGCCTGCCTTTGGCCCTTAGTATTACGCCAGTTCTTGCACTGATACTTTCAAACAACAGTACATGCACAAATCAAGCAAGTTTCTATGACTTTGAAATCGTTTTTCTCTGTACTGTAATTTTAATATTGTGCACATTGTAGTTTCAAAACAAATTAATCCATATTTTTAAATATTGCATGCTATTGTATTATGTACATATATAGGGTGACTCGAAATTCCCTGACCAAATTTTAATAGGTGACCAGGAGCAGCAAAATAAACTGTTTTGTCACAGAATGATGTCCGCAACTGTTACGCATAGGGCCAACACACGAATGGGTCAGAAACTGAAATCAATTTTTCATTCGCTGCGTTTCACAGTAGTTGCTCTAAAGCGCAACCTCCAGCAACTGACAGCGTCAACGCATCGATCACCGTACATTTTTAAAGGTGCCAGATATTTTGCGAACAGTTGCAGCAGCGACAAAATCCCTTGATTGAAGTCAGGCAATGGGAGTTTCGTACATGAGACTCTTCAGGTATCCAATAGGAAGAAATCAAGACTCTCTATCATGGGGCCAAGCGACAGATCCATCCCGGTTAATGCAGCTGCCCGGAAAAGTGGCGCTCAAATAATTACGCACATCAATGCTGAAGTCTGCTGACGCCCCATCATCTGGAAACCACATTTACGGAAATACATTCTTTGACAAAATGTTTAGTTTGAGGACTCATTTAAAATTTGGCCAAGAAATTTCGAATCACGCTGTATGCATACCATACCTATAATTAATTATCTACCAACAATTTTTTATTTAACATAATTTTATTATAATATTTTCAAATTTTTAACATTTAAGAAAAACATATCTTTATATTTTTTTCATTTTTTGCAATCTTCAATGTAATTTTAGGTCAAGGTTAAAGTATATCCTTTTAAGAGATTATTTAAAAAGAATTTAAATGCATATGCCACAGTTTATTTAGAAATGTACTTGCTTCGCTAGTCATACTTTCAACAACTACAAATTTATCTGTTATAAATACAAAATGATCTACCAAACCTTTGTTAAATACATATTTTTAGTATTAGATAAAGACAAAGACAACATACCCTAAAAGTGTGATATCATTTGAAAAAATAATGACGATTTTTGGGATGGAAATCGCGATCCCTCCTTTAAACAATCAGCATGAAAATTAAACACTTAGTTCAAAGCATTGCAAGCTATACATTTTCGTTAATAAATCAGTGTGATGATGTAAAATTTATATTGAAAAATGTTTATAATAGTGATAGTTAATTTGATTGCTTAAAACTGCTTCGCTACAAAGTTTCCCAGCAATCACTATAAAACACAAAATTATATTTGAACGTTCATATAAAATTTATCTTCAGACAAGCTACTTATCTAAATCCTATTTAATTGTGAAGGAAAGCGGGTAAAAACGCATATCAACTGGAAATAATGATTAATAAATTATTATTACCATTTTTGCACGTTTCATCACATTCCAAATTAGGCATTTGACTATCACTTGTCCTGCTAGAGCTTTCAGAATCAAATGAAACATTCCAAATTTAATTTAGTCGCAAATTCTCTACATTGTAGACACTATTTTCGAGGCCGAAACTTGTTACGTACAATAATTAGTCCACAAATGGCATTTGTAGTATATTAATGAATTAATTAACTTGACAAAAAAGATGTCGGGAATAACCCGACATCTGACTGGAACTAACAATTTTTCATATTGAAGCTCGCCTAACGCATGATCGCAAGAGTCAAATTAGTAAAACATTAAATTAAATTTTTAAGATACATCTCCCCGTCGTATTCCTCCACTTATCCAAAAGTATATGTGCTAAATTTCGTAGCTGTTAAATGCTTAGGATAACCCGACATCTGACTAGAACTAATAATTTTCCATATAGGGGCTCTCCTAACTCTAGATCGCAAAGGGTCAAATTATTTAAACGTTAATTTGAATTTTTAAAAGAAATCTCCCCGGCGTATTCCTCCTCCACTTGTCTATTAGTATATGTGCTAAATTTCGTAGCTGTCGAATGCTTGGATATTTTGCTAGAGCTCACACATACATTGGCATTGGCTGTGTGTAAATGAGCTGTATATATGATATTGATGTGAATAAGTAAAAATCTATGTGCAAAGGATAAGAAAAGCTTGAGCAAAGTATTTAAACACAAAGAAACAGAGTGTGTTTCTTCTATTTGTGCCATTTTGTCTTTTCGTCTTGTTCTTTTACACTCAAGGGCATCTTACGTATCCTCGAAACATCTGTATGTTCATTACTGTCTTATTTGTGCTTAAATACGTTGCTCAAGTTTTTGTTATCTATAGATGGTATCTATAGATGGTATCTATAGATGGACTATTAATGCACATTTTATGCGGATCACAAAAATACAGAGCGTCAAATGTGACTGCAACATCACAATCCAGTTTTCTCAATAAAAGTTTTAGGGGAAAAAAATCTACTAAGAAAAGTAGTTAAACGTGAAAAATGTAAAAGTACCTAGCACGAAATCCTGAAATATGAACGCGATACTTTCTAAGTTCTAAAACTTTCATAAAATTTTCTCATTTTTATATCTGTTTTAGATTAGAAAGCAGTTATTTTATCAAATGCTGAAACGACACTGTGGGCAATAAAAGACCAAAGTCACGGGATGTGAGAGGAACTATTACGTTTCGGTAAAAAAAAAAACTATTTCTATCCATTGGTCTGTTTTACTTTTAACATCTATTAATTCCATAGAAAGTAGCGTGGTTGGTAGCAATTACTCCGCATTTATAAATTCGCTGAACGGTTTCATCTTTTTGAAATTAATGGCATAAATTCAAAATTTTAAATAGCCGTTCATTAAAAATAATTTTTCCGTTACTCCTTCATACAGTTTCATGAAAATAAAGTACCCCTAATAAGTTATTTTACTTCTCCAATAATACATAGTGTATGGAGACAACTTGTGATGGATCAAAAATCCGACTCTCAGACTTTTCTCTTTTCCAATAATACATAGTTAATGGGAACAGCATTGGGATGGATTAAAAATCCAATTCTCAGAATTTGGTGGATCTATACATATTAAGAAGCATCGAATCAATCATTTTATCAATGATATCTGTGTGTCTGTCTATATATTACTCTACCTATCTGTAACTCTGTCTATGTGACTGTGAAGACGATATTTCCCAAACTGTAAGATTAGAATCTAAACTAATTTATTTGCAATCATATGTACACGCATAAAACCCAATAGAGGGTGCATATATAAAATCTATATAAATAAAATTGAAAATCTGTCTGTCTGTTTGCCCCATCATCACGGGAGAACGACTAAACTGAATTTCATGAAATTTTGTGGGTAGCCTGGAAATAGTCCACTTAAAATTTAGTCTATGTTTGGAGTTTCTACGATCAGTGGTTCTCGAGATATTAGTAAAAAACGAAATTTTCGTTTGTCTCATCATCACGGGAGAACGGTTTAACAGAATGTGATGAAATTTTGCAGATAGCCTTGAAATAGCCCCCTATAAGTTTATTCCAAGTTTCAAGTATCTAAAACCAGGGATTGTCGAGATATTAATGAAAAACGAAACTTTTTCCTAGGAGTTCTACTCTCTAACTCCGTGGTTTATCCAAACGAAAAGCTTGAAAATCGTTTGAAAATGAATTAAAACTTTATCACCAAGTTTTACAGGAGATTTTTTGCGCTAATTAGTCACTTTCTGAAAACATAAATTGTTTGAAACATGATTTAAATGGGAAATCTACCTCTATGATTTATTCTTCACAAGCTTTTACTGAGCAATAAAGAGTATAAAGAAATCAAAATGGTTATTTAATTTCGCAGTTTATGAGGAAGATTCTATCTTATATCATATTGCTCAGAAACGCGATTAAATTAAATCTGTCTGTTAATTTTAATTATTATTTTTTCGATTTGAATAATAAATAAATGGATATAAAAATATATTTTAGAAAAGAACGATTTGATTTTTCTTATAGCAATTTTAACTGGATAATATCAATTACGGTCTTCATGTTTAAACGTTATTGTTATTGATATTTTCGGGGATTCTTGATTCGGGGATTATTGATATTTTCAAGATATTATGTAATTGTTTTATTATGACAAAAATTGTTGAAACACATATATTGTACGTTGTACGAGTAATCTTCTACAAATACACGGGTATATCTTCTAATCCACGAGAATATAAGTAGTACAGGTATATTGGCATATATTGGAATCAATTACGACCTTCTGGTATAAAGAGTACGTGGATTATTGATATTTTCAATTTATAACGTCATCTCTTTTATTTCGGCAAAGATTTTTTAGACTCATATTGTAATACGGGCAATCTTCTACAAACACACTGGCATATTTCCAAATCTGCGACAATATAAGTAGTACGGGGTTGCATATATTGATTCAATTTCCTTTTTTTTTTTTTTTGTAAATTTGCTTAGGAAAAGAGCCGGGATGTTTTATTTTTCAGATCTGCCCATGAAGATAATTTTGTATAGTGAGAACAGATATTCTTAAACTTCTCTTTAGGAGCAATAAATTTAATATTTTAACAGAATTTGCACATGATTGCGAATTATAAGTTTCTTTATATTATATACTCCGTACGAAGAACGGGTATGCTGCTAGTATATCATAAATTCGTAATGACGGCTTACAAAACAAATTGAGAAAACTGTGAGAATTGATTATGCTCATTTCAAACAATAAACTCCAGAGGCGTATTGGTTTCTGGAATGGTTGAACAACTGCCTTAATTTTCCAAAAAAACTTCGAGAACTATAAAAATTATAAACGCAATTAATTATTCAATAAGTAAAATGATTTTTGTGCGGAGGATAAGGAAAACTGGAACAACGCAAATAATCACAAATGAATAAATAAGCATACTGCTGAATTTAAGCAACAGTACTTAATTTATGTGCAGATTTACTGTGTATTGTTCCTGTTTACGCTGTGTGTTTGTGAATAAGCGTGTTAGTTATTCAGAAATTTGGGCTCATTCTTGTATCCTGAGCTCACACCCACGATCCCAAAGGATACGTTGTAACAAATTAATATCAGAAGTGATGTATTGACAAGCATTTATAGTAGAGACTAGGAAAGCTATGAAGGAACAATTGAAAGGGTTTAATTAAGGCCATGAAAGACGAACAAGACGCGATGGAAGAAAATATTTAATCGGACAAGACGAGATGAAAGAAACTATGAAAGCCGTACAAGACGAGATGAAAGTCGGACAAGACGAGATGAGAGCCGGACAAGACGAGATGAAAGCCAGACAAGACAAGATGAAATCCTGACAAGAAGCGATAAAAGTCGTACAAGAAGCGACGAAAGAAAACACTTTAGTGAGGGAATATTACATGTTCCAAACAATATTTTAATATAATGGATTATATTCCTTAGCAGATAATAGCAATATTTCCAATTTTCAAGTTATATTTGCTCAAAATATAAGTTAATTTGTTACTTCAAAGTGATTTTACATGTTGTCAACCAGGAAACTTCCATTGCCAGTATGTTATTCAACGTTAGAAACATTGTGTCGTGGATCTTGTCCATCATTATATTGCTTTGATAGAAGTAAAGTACTTGTATTATGTAAGGAAAGTCATGTGCTGCCCACACGAGATATTTTTTATTCAAAATCTATTCCGTCTATGTTTTATCTTTCTATTTATAAAAATTCCTTTAAAAATCTTAGCGATATTTTAGACTATTTCCCTCAAATGTAAATGCCACTAATTATACAACTGTGTTTTACTCATTACTCAGAATGCAAAAAAAAATATATTATTTTGCAGTCTACAAATCTGCAAGAAAAATTATTCTTTTATTTAAATGTCCTTGAATAATTCATATTAACCCAAAGATCAACAACTGGAATGAAAATGGAAAGGTTTTTTTTTCTGTGGATCACGGAGTCAAACTTGTAAAATCAGTACATTTGTAAAAAGATTTATTCCCTTAAAGTTTGGAATCTCAAAACGAAGAAAATCCAAGCTTATTTCTTTTTACGAGACCTTCTTTTTTAAAATAAATTGGGCTTTATCAAATTTTAGTACTTTATTTTTCGTTTCTATTGGCGCAAGAGAACATTTCAGCCATTTTTACGAAATTTGCTTTGATTGTTTTACTTTTTCGTTTTTATGCGCCCGTGCAAATAATTTCTTTCTAAGGTCCAGCAACCTGTACATTTTTGCTTTTGTGAGTAAGAAATGGATCTTAAAAATACTTTTATAATTAAACTTTTAAGACTATTTAAAGAAAGTAACATGAAACTGTAACTAAATATACTTGAAATTCGTTTACATATCTATAAATATATATTCTAAACAAAACATATACAGGGTGTCCCCAAAAGATTGAAACGCGCTTTAATTCGTTTCCTGTTGGAGATAAGTGGGCAATGTAAATTGCAAAAATGTTGAAAGTAAGATAGGAAATAAGACTACGTTAATGAAATAGTCCTCCCATTAATTTTCAAATTTAAATTTTTATATGACCCTCTTAGACAAATGTAGTTAATCAGAAAATTGTTATTTTTAATGCAATAAGATTATTAAAAAACCTCATATCTATATCTTTAAAATCAACTGAATTATGATAAACGAAAAAATCTGACTTATGCCACTTTTCCGTACCATGTGAAAGGCTCTTTCATCAGTGAAAATAGGGATCATAAACAAATTTACGATGGAAATTGTTTAGATAAATAAAAGTACATACAAGTACTTAATTATTGAAAAAGTACTTAGTTGTTGAAAAGTACTTATGAATCCGTGATTACATCGTGAGCCTACGCAGAATTCGCAAAAATGTCTCATGTATTATCATCCAGTTTTATCTTTTTTGTGATATGTCACAAATTTACATTTTTAATTTAATATACGGTCCCCATTCACAATGTTCAATTTTCAATTAAATATAACTCGCTCAATTTTAACGATACAGATGTGCGGTTTTTTTAATAATCTTATTGCATTAAAAATAAAAATTTTCTGATTAACCAAATTTGTCTAAGGGGGGTCGTATGAAAATATAAGAAGTGTAACTTTTTTTAAATTAATGGTAGGACTATTTCATTAACGTAGTCTTATTTCCTACCTTACTTTCAACATTTTTGCAATTTACATTACCCACTTATCTCCAACAGGTAAAGAATTAAAGCGCGTTTTAATCTTTTTGGGACACCCTATATATATATATAAATATATTATATAAATATATATATACATTTATTTAAACTAATGGTTAAATATCTGAAAAGTGAGATTAATAGACGAAATAGACTTTCAATAGACTTTAATAGGTTTTTAATGACAAAATATTTTCCTATTCGTGTGTCTCGCGTTTAATTCAACTACTACGAAAATGTTATTTTTACTGACATATGTTTAATTTAAATTACAAATTAACTGAGGTGCAGCTCAACTCGAATTTCTCATACCAGTGTCCAGTTTCAAATACCTTGTGAATTTATTTATTTTTATTATAAATGCAAATTTTGCAAAAAATTTTGAAAAATCTTTATCATTGATCCAAATGGTCACAATTATAGCATGTTACCCCTCATTTTAAAGGGCTTGAAAAAAATATTTGACTTATACTAAGTTTCACAATGTACCCCTCAGAGGGGAACTTGTCCTCCCGAGGGTGATTAATGATGTCACGAACACAAAAATTGTATAGTTACTATTTTTCTCTCTCGTCATCATTAAGCCATAAATATCCCCTTTTATGCATAATTATCTATACTTTTCACTTCTGATGTTTGATTAACTTGGCAACAGTCCTTCATCTCATTCATTTTCATGGCCGACACTTGACGCCAATGCCTACAAAGGGAGATCGAACTGTTTGGGATAGGATATGTCAAATACCTGTCTTTTTTAGAGGTTCTTCGTTTCGGATTGACGCTGTGCCACCCGTAAGCAAAGCGTTAATAACATTTCTTCCATTTTCGACACACGCGCACACACACATGCGCGCACACACACACACGCGCGCACATACACACACGCGCACATACACACACGCGCGCACACACACACACACACGCGCACACACACACGCGCACACACACACGCGCACACACACACACGCGCACAAACACACACGCGCGCACACACACACACGCGCGCACACACACACATACACAGACACACAAAGAGAAAAAATGGTTAATTCGCACGCAATGATGCTAAAAACATGTAGACCATCAAAACCTGAAAGTCGTATGACCCTTCACAATACTTTTCCTTTGTATGTACTTTGTATTGTTGGGAAAGTATAAATGTACTTCGCAGAAGAAACAGCACAGCAAAGCATTTAAAATTTCCAAATAAACAGCCTAATCATACTACTTTTATTACGCAACCAAAAATAAATGCAGCTCACTATGTCTGGAACAGAAATACCAGAAATATCATATTTCTATTCATAGCGTCGCTTCGCGGAAATAACAGTTTAAAAGTTTGATCAAATTCATATTTTTTAAAAACGTATTCTTTTTATGAGTCCCGGGAGAAATGTTGTCCTTATCGCTTACCAGAGTTTTGAAGGTCTTTGGAGACCGCGATATTTTAGCCATAAATTCGTGACCCATAGTTGTCCGAATAATACGTATTACTTTTCTTTCTTAAAGAAACTGGAAAAGAAATATTCCTAAGGTCCCACGAGAAAATGTTTTCTAAAGTTATAACAATTCCGTACCTTTTTAAGATCTTGTCGATGTACCCCTCTTCATATGTTAATATTATCGATGTACCCCTGTTCATATGTTAATATTATCGATGTACCCCTATTCATATGTTAATATTATTGATGTACCCCTGTTCATATGTTAATATTATCGATGTGCACCTACTCCAATGTTAATATTATCGATGTACTCCTATTCATATGTTAATATTATCAATGTACCCTTGCTCATATGTCAATATTATCGATGTACCCCTATTTATATGTTAATATTATTGATGTACCCCTGTTCATATGTTAATATTATCGATGTGCACCTGATCATATGGTGATATAATCGATGTACCCCTGTTCATATGTGAATATTATAGAAGTACCCCTGTTCATATGTTAGTATTATCGATGTACCACTTTTTATCAGATTGATAATAATAGCGTTCCCCATACTGGAATGAAGTTAATGTCTCATACATATACGAGGTTTATATAAGTATTGGACATTTTTTACAAAAGCGTTCTGACTTTTTTAATTCTATATAAAATATTTGTAAGATATGCTTTCTAAAGGATATCAATTATTTATTAATATATTGTAGTTAAAATACCGTTCATACGCTTATCAAGGAATCAATGAAAAGTTAATGCAGGCATACGTGCAAAACCGTATAATCGATATTAACGTCAATGAATAGAAATTTCTGATGACCAGCAGGAAAAAGCGAATCTTGCATAATAAAATATTATGTACATATATCTATGCCCTCGGTAGCGGAAAATCTAAACTTTGGTCAGCCACAAAATTTGGTACTGGGTTAGCTGAACTCCTGTTGCAATAGATCTTGCCAAGTTTTTAACACTTTACAACAAAGTAGAAAAGTGTTTATGACTTTGTTAACACTTTACAACAAAGTTGAAAAGTGTTTATGACTTTGTTCATTCTGTCTGTCTGTCTGTCTGTCCGTTAGCACGATAACTGCCGTAAAAATCACTTAATCAAAATGAAATTTTAGTATATTGTTCAGACGGTCTGTAGGACCTATGGGAATATAAATGAATAATATCACCCAATTAGTTTTGGATTGAACCCGAGTTGGAAAAATGAAATACATTGAGCCCTATGGGACCTAATTTTTCAAACATTTTTTAAGCGGATTTAAAATTCACAAATTGCTTCGAAAATTTTAGGTAATATGCAAATTGTTCCATAAAATATATAAAAAAAAATTCAGCGAAATATATACAGTAGTTTTTTAAATAAAAATTAAAATAATAATAACACCCCTTATATGAAGCGATCACGTGACCATGATATGAAACGATTACGTGACCCACTTCAAAATGATATATGGCATCCATCTTGTCTCAAAATCGTGATTTTTAAAATTCTTTTAATTCGTATTGAGTGTTTTATCCGTCCTAAAACTACTTTATTTTTGCTTAAATTCTATGCATCTACATACTGAAACACCGCAATTGCAATATATTTCTGTTTAAATGCTCATCCAAATTTGATTATTTCTACAACGAAGCCTATTTTTCACCTATATAAAATGTAAATAGCAAAATATGTAGAATGAGTTGTATTAGAATTGCTATATTTCTTTAACACAAAATCATTTAGTTCATGGAGTCTGCATAGATGATATGAATGAAATATTCATTGATTTTAAAAAGAGAAGGACGATTTTTTTCGATGAAGTTTTACGCATAATGTTTAATTACTTGTAGCTCCATGGTCTTAATTTTTAAATAAAATAAATTATAGTAGTATTGTGATGAATGACATAAATGGGAAATTATTTATGAATGAAATGTTACTTTTATAGAGAGAGCCAGGCGTGTTATTTTTTCTATGACGTCATTTGAATGAATTTCAGTTGTTTTCGATGAAGTTTTCAAATATAATAAATTATCGAAGTATTATGATAATTCTAAAATTATTACCGAGGAATGTATCACATTTTAGAGATGTTTAAACCAGGCAATTTATATTTCAATACCGTCATTTGAATGTAGTTCATTTTTTTCGATGAAGGTTGAAGTTTTCAAATATAATATATTAATGTAGTATTGTGATAAGTTTTAAAATATTACCGAGGGATGTATTGCATTTTAGACATGTGTAAATAAAATTGCATTGAAGTTGGAAAGTGTTTCATAATTAATGCTTTAAGCATGATTGATCTTTCTTGTTGTTTCTAAATTTAGTTTTTTAAACATTACTTTCCCTATATGCATAGTATAATGTATAAGGAAAGTGTTGTAATGGGGTTAAAAATTCGAATTTAAGTTTTCAATGGGAAAACACGTTTCAAGCATTCTTGAACACAAATCAAACGTTTCAATTTGATGTCTGTTTGTATGTGTATGTATATGTTTTTGTATATGTGTGTGTCCGTCAGTCTGTGGATGCTATATCTCACGAACGAATAGAGCATTTTGAACGAAATTTAGTACAAATATTACAATTAGTGAGTAATGGAACCGTATTGATCATGAACGAGTTATATTTATATTTGGGTGAGTAGATAGATCGCTTGGCAAAATAAACGATAAAATAAAATATGAAAAATATTTTTGTTTTAAAGTGAAACTACGGAGTAAAATGTTCGAATTCTGCAATACATGCAAAACGTCTTCTACTTTCAAGCGACATACAGACTTGAAACTATCACCCCATGCAGACCGTCTGACAGAGTCATTCGAAAAAGTGTAGCTGTCATATGTTTGGATTTAGGATAAGCTAGGAATAAAGAATAAAATTGTCGAATTCTTGAACGCACAAAATATGTTCTGTAAAACACTATAACATTAAAACTTCTGGAGAAATGATAAGCCATTTATTGGAAAAAATGGGAAAATATATTTTTTATTATTTTCCATTTTATTTATTTTTTTATTTATTTTTTTATTTACATTTCTAGCATTAATGATCCAGCGAATGAATAAACACAATTTTCGAAAGAGACATATTTAGAAACATTTCATTCAGATAGACATGTTATATTCGACAAAATATACGAAAGAATAAAATATTTCAAACTCATTGATTTAATAAAGTGCTGTAGAACAAAAACGTTCGATTTCTGTAATAAATTCTAAACTCACACTACCAGATAAAGAAAGAGAATTTTGTGAACTGTATATATAAAAACAACGTAAAAATATAATTATTAAAATTTTATTATTTTTAGGATACCATTAATCGAAAAATCCAATTATTAAGGGAATAAAAAATACCAGATTTAAAGCAACATACAGGCTTGAAATTCTATACACAAATAGCGAGTTTTCGAATATTTGTATTTAGGGTATGATGCAGGATAAAGCGTTCAAAGTAATGCATACGTAAAAAAATTACAAATATGGTAAGGTATATTGTAGCATTGAACTTAGCCACACATCCGGTCAGAACAAAAAAGTTATTAGTATTCTTCATTATACTCCAACTCGACACTGGTCGTATCGTACATGATAACATAATAATCCAACACGCTAAATAAGAGGACAATGAGGACAGCGAATAAAATATAAAGCAATAATAAATTTATTTACAAAGGATTAAAAATAGTAAGAAAATACCCAATTAACATTCTAACTTAAACATTAGTATTCTCAATACCATCATTGCAAAATTACTTATTTAAAAACAGTAGTGGTATTCACATCTAATTTCATTAAAATAATATTTTCTCCATTCAACAATAATAGCTCTCATAATTACACATGATTAATCACATAATTTAATTTCATCACCTCAAAATTAATGTTGATTCGTACAAATCATATAATTATATACTCCCTTAAAATACAATTAAAATCATTAACTTAGATTTAAGTCTCCGTTCATTTTGCTTCAAGCACTTTATCTATTTTATTTATACAACAATTTGCTTAAGCATCTATTATCTCACCTTCTATGACTTATGAAATGTCGAGAGAGAACGAGAGAATTTTGCTACCAAAATGTACGTAAGAGACATGCACGGACTACCTCGAGACTCTTGTGATTGTTTCGTCATTTGGTCGGAGGGTCCCGGGACCTCGGCATCACTGCAGTTCTCTGGGATACCTTCTCCTCTCAAAATTGCAAAATCAAGTGACGATACTTCTCCCAAATTCTAACTCGCTCTCGAACATCTGAAAATTGTTGCCTCCTACATAACTACAATTGGTCTTGATTACAATTGGTCTAGCACTGTAGCCCCTGCTATTTCAATTGGCCAGCATAAGGTTACATATCTGTTATTGGGTGCTGTCATCTCGGAGGTTTGGTTAGAACCCAAGAATTTATATGTGTCAGCTGACCCCGGTTCTCATAATTTCGAGCGCACGTGTGACCAGTGGCGGTCAAAAGGTCGCTTTTCACCTTGGCCCCCCGCCACGTCACCCTCTGTAATTAAAACGTATCCGTTGACGAAGTAGAAGAAGCTTTGTTCTTATTTCCTTTCCAGGTGTCCTTCCAGAGAAATATACGTATATTTATTTTAAAATAAATATACGTACAGGGACCATCTTCATTGGTTGAGTACAGGGACCATCTTCATAGATTGAGTACAGGGACCATCTTTATAGGTTGAGATCCATCCAAACTTTACGATGTTACATATTAACCATGTAACATATATGTATTCAGAATATAAAACATCTGCATAAGACATCCATATTTAATATTATAATAATACGCTAGAAAAATACTTTGCTATATTTAATCCCGAGCAGCGCCTGATAACTTTTCTAGTTCCGGACAGGGAATGTCCTATCTCCGCCATGCTAAATTCACCATTTTCATGTACTTTTTTCTCAAAAACTATAAGGGTTAGGTATATAAAATTTTTATGGCAGTTAGAGTGATATATTTTATACATTTTAACATCTCAGTTTTTTTTTATTTAAAAGTTATAATTTTATAGAAAATTTTAATTGAAGGTCACTTTTCACCAGCTTGCATTTTTTATTACATTTAAATTTTTAAAAAACTCATTTCTCATTAAAACATGCAAAATTATATAACATATATATCATAAAAATTTTAAGTCATTAAGTTTCATAGGTAATGAGAAAAAGGTACACAAACCTCAAAATCAATATTATGAGAAAAACAGATTTACACATATTGATATGTCGCGTCAGATACTAAGTGCTTCTGGAAAACATCTTTAATTCATAAACTTTCGCCTCTTCGATTTAGAAGTGTGATATATAGCTGGAAAGAGGACATTAGACACTATTTAATGCAGCAATAAAATAAAAATCGTTTTTTGAGTAAATTTTCCCTTTCCTGGTCCCCTTGCTTTTGTAGCAAAGAATGGTATTAAAAGTTTAAATACTTAAATTATTGGATGAAAAACTCAGGTATATATAAATTTAACTTAATTCAAACTAAACATAATATTTTCATGTTTAAATCAATTGAAACTAAACAAAGCGTATTCAAATTTATATACTCAAATTTTATAAAATATACAAATTATGTACGTCTTGCGAATTATTTAGATCATTATACATCTTGCGAATAAAAAATAAAAGAAAAGAAGACATACTTGAAAAATGTCTTAATCCCATAAAAATATAAAACATAGACTGGGAAAATTTTAAAAATAAGATGAACTTTAACTTTTTATACACAACACTTTTGAGTTGAAGTATGAACATAACCAGCATATCTTCCAAATATATTTATTATTTTTGAAATCTACATGTGTACACATCAAAAACGGGTGGTTGAGCTTAGTGTGTCTATGTAGCTTAGGCTCATTATTCCTTTTTAAGAAAATTGAAGCCGACTACGCTGTTTTTAATCTCTATAAAAGTTCGCAAAATTGTGACACATAGCAAATTGCGTTACTGCCTTTGCAGATATCGGCTATTTCACGTTAACGAGCGCATGATAAACCCGAAGCCGTTCCATAAATATTGTTGTCTATATTGGAAGCGCTTGTATCTTTGATAATGTCCTAAGGATGAGCTCTGTAAATAAAATTTATTTGTACTGACAGAAAATATATTGTTCTTTCTATATGTTGATTTACTTAAACTGAAGAATTTTCGGTAGTGAGATTATTTCTACAATAAAAACGATTTTACTGTTTAATTTATTTCTAGATGTTTCATTTGATCTTAATTGTGATGAAATCTGTGTTAACTTTGTAGAGAAACTTGCTGTATCAACCAGTAACTGAATAACGGATCTTCGTACTGGACATTCGAAGCTCTACCGTTGAGCTACTGAGAAAGAACTGCAAGCTTTTACCGTCGAAGTTGACAGCGCAATTTCAGAAGAGAGGTAAGTAATAATATAACGATTCGTTGAAAACTCAAACAAAATTTCCATCTTAGCATTTTTAGAAGGTTTAAAAATATCCCTCTTCATGTTTCACTGAGTTCAATTTCGCTCTTCAAAAAGTTCTTGCATCGAATATCAGATGAAAGGATCTATCAAATCCTCTTATTAGCTGGCTCCTTCAAACACAGATCATAATGCATGAAAATAAAAACAAAATCCTTGAAAGAATTACTTTAGAGCTGGGAGAGGCAAGGGACGGATGAAAATATGTTTAAAGAATTGTCCAACTTCAGAAATTTAGAAACTTTTTGAACTGGAATAAAATGTCAAAGCATTACATTAATAAGCATATATAACATGTTAGAAATTTTCCTTTAAGAAAGAATACCTGGATATTTTTCTATCTCTATATAAACTTCTTTATGTATATGGAAGAGAAGTTAAATGTTCGTCCACTGTATGGGAAAACTTATTTAACCAGTAAAATGTTCACTTTTATCACAAACAAACAATGGAAATTTTAAATATACAAGATAATCATAATTAGAGTAACCCTTGTAAAGAACCAATGTCCCAGAGTGCTCTTATTTGCAATCCTAACTATCCTAACTTTAGGAATGCACTCTATGGGCAGATACTCGGAGTTACTTTCACTGATACAAATCCTATTGTTCGTTCCATGTTTTAATTTATTCAAAGAAGATAATTCTATTTAATAAGTTTATCACTTACCGTTTCTAATGAATGTATTCTTCCTTATGTTTAATTCATTTCTAACTGAGGTTGATTTTACCATGAATTCGATAGTATGTTTATAAATTCAAGTAAGAATATAGTATAATTAAGAATAAGTAAGAATATAGTAAGAATATAGATTCACCGAAAACTCTAAAAAAAAGTCCCATCTTAACATGTTTTTGGCGAATTAAATATATTTCTCTTCATGTTTCGCTGAGTCCAATTCCGTTCTAAAATTCTTATCAAATATCCAATGAAAGAATCTTTAAATCCCTTTATTAGGCGGTTCTTTCAAAAACAGATCATAATGCATGAAAATAAATTAAATCCTCCTTGAGATACTTACTTTAGAGACAGGAGAAGGAAAAGACTGATGAAAATATTTTAAAAGAGTTTTCTAAGTTCAGGAATTTAGAAAATTTCTGAACTGGAATAACATATTAAATTTGTAAATATATATAATATGTCCAATTTTTTCCTTCTTCACAAGCAAACCCTCTAAATTTAAATTTACGTTATCTCTCTATATTAAAAAAAGGTAGCTGACTCAGTCGCCGCCTCTGTTTGACAAATTTCTCGTTTCTCGAGATTCTTTGCTCCGTACCGCAAAAACTATTGCATGTAAAACTCTGAAATTTGGTACACTTGTAGAAACAGCTATGGAGAATACGCTGAAATCAATCCTTTTTGATATATATTGTAGTTTAAGAAATATTTAATATCAAAGTAAAAGACAAAATATTTGAGCTGCGAGTTCGTGTCCTGGATGGACTGACAATAGCAAGACCACGAATTTTTGCAGAACTGAGCCCCCTTTTTTAATTTCGATGTAGTTGAGATATTTTACTTTTTATGCACTTCTGAAGTGAATTTTTTTTTCGTATCGGCTCGTCTAGCGATTCCTCTGTCTCGTACCGTAAAAAGTATAGAGTACAAAAATATGAAATTTGGTGCATTTATAGAGAAATAATAGGGTAACACGATGAAATAGACCGTTTATCGATTTAAACTTTAATTTGGCATAAAATATGATCTAGGAATTCAGTTTTTGAATTCCTTAGACTAAGAAAAATACCTGCTTTTCCCTCCTGCGGAAAATAGGCAGGGATAGGAAAGAGATTTTTGAAAGTAGAATTTTTAGGAAAGATAGATATGAAGCGAACTCTGCTAATAATTATAATCACTAGGGTTAAAAGCCCCCTAGTGATTACAATTATAGTATTTTTTGTAACAAACTAATAACAGACCCTACACATACGCTGTTTGTGACGCGTAAAAGCGACGCCTGTCTTTTTACGAGAAGAACTTCAGTTGGTGGGCATGGCCACACGTCACTATTCCATGCATGAAAGTATGCACAGATTTGGAGCATTGTTTTGCTTGGTGTCTCATACGAATAGCACATAAACATTGAGCAATCACGTCACATGGTTTCTTAAAGGCCCTGAAAATGCTGGGTAGCGGTAATTGACTTTCATTGGTTTCTTCTGCTAGACGTTTGGGCTTTTCTGACCTCTATCAAATGAGTGATATTTGTCAAATGAATACATATTTTTTAACACAGATCACAGGAATATATATATCACATCCGGCAATGATCAGTTTACCGAAAAATAAATTTTCATTAGCATCAAAAGGACGAAATATTTCTTCAAATTGCCTCAAAGTGGCCTCAATCAATTTTTTGGAATCGAATGTTATTTGCTTTTGCTAATACGGGGATTTCGACGAGTTTTCGACAGATCTACACAGTTTGGGTCTTCTAGAGGACGAAATTACTATTTTTACCGTGACGTCTGTGTGTGCCTATGCATCTGCAGAGTATGTCTGTGCAATGTATGTATCCAGTCTAGTTCAAAAACTATTTGACGAATTTTCACAAAATTTGGTAGGTACGTTACTCGTTGGTTACCTTGGTGCTAATTGGATTTTGGTACAATTTAGAAAAAAGGAACTCGCCCTTTTTGCGAAATGGTCGGCACAAAATCGTATGTATTAACTCTAGCTGAAAAACTAATAGACCAAATGTCACAAAATTTGGTAGTTATGTCGATTATGGTTTGCTCTGGTGCTAATTTGATTTTCGTGCTATTCAATAAAATATAACCTGCCTTTCTAATAAAATGGCCCATAAAAATCGTCAAAAACTAAAATGAAAGAACACGCATTCTTAAATATGCCAGTTAAATGCTTTGTTTTTATATATTTTGAACGACAAAACGAATAAGACTAACCTCATAACTCTAGGATTAATCGTTCTCGAGATATTTTATGTTTTTCGCATTTTTGCTACGTCGTCTTTTAAAGTATACCATAGTTGTCATATGAAAACGAAAATGGAAATTCAATCTGCTAATTCAGTGTAATTTCAAATAACTATCTATGTTATTTTGTGCCAGTAAACTCAATTTAATGAACTATGAAAATGAATTTCTTTCTGCATAGTCACGTGTTGCCCACATCATATTGTTTTAATTACGATTGAATTTACCTTGACTTCGGTAGCACGTAAGTACGAATATAATATTCGCCGAAAACTCTGAAAAAAAATTCCCTTTTTAGCATGTTAGGGAGGGATTTAAAATATTCCTCTTCATGTTTCACTGAGTCCAATTCCGTTCTTCAAAAAACCCTGCATCGAATATCCGATGAAAGGATTTTGAAGTCTAAATCCTCTTATTAGGTGACTCTTTCAAACACAGATCATAATGCATGAAAATAAAGAAAAAATATATATCCTTGAAAGACTTGCTTTAGAGCTTAGCGAACAAAATAATGAAAATATTTTAAAAGTATTTTCCAAGTTCAGGAATTGCGAAACTTTTTGAAGTGGAATAACTGGCCTTGGCGTAAAATTTTTAAGTATACAAGAATTGTTAAAAATGTCCTTTGTGATAGAATTCCTGAATATTTTCCGGTTTCTATGGGAGCCCTTTTATGTATATTCAAAAGTAAAATTAAAATTAAATATAACGCATTATTAAAGAACTTATTCACTAAAATTTTCACTTCCGTCACAAACAAACCTTGTAGATTTGAAATATACGGGATAACCATAATTAAATTATCCCTTATAGACTATTAATACTTTACCATTTTTATTTCAACCTCAGTCTGCATCTCTATTTTAACCACGCGTATAAAATTGAATCCACTAATATCAAAGAAAGTCCCTTGTCAATAAATAACAATCGGAATCCAATTTATTTTATAAAATACTTTCCTTAAGATTTGGGAACCTCTGGCGTTGTCCTACGACTTGACAATTTCAGCCTGAAAAATCCCTTCGCAAATTCCCTCTTTTCTTTGAACATCCAATAGCCAAGGGGCAAAAGACTGGGGTAACACTTCACTTAATAGTAATCCAAGGGATTTTGATGCTGCAATTTGGAGATTGAATTCACCCTCTTCCCCAGCTGCCTCAATGCGTTTCGTATGTCGTTTTCCGTTCTCGATCGATAGGATGACGTTTGAATATAAATTCTCTGAAATTATTTTAAAATTTCTAACAGTATTTTGAAGCATTTTTTTTTAGAAATTTTGCTTGTTTTTGATCATATTCTTATATAAAATTCCAGGGCTCGATATCCAGTAAAATCTCTCTTGAAAAGCAATAAATGGATATTTCTGGAAAATACCAGTTCCTCAAGGGAAACTCCCAGTTCAGGAGAGGATGTAATGTAAATTTCCCTGCAATACGTAGCATATGTGTAAAGAGAAGATATTGTTCTGGTTTCACATGTATCGAGGGCCCATGAGTAATATTTGATCATTTTTGAAGTGCATAAGGTCTATGGTCGAGATATCCGTCTGAAATCGGAACGTCGCTTAAAATGTAAACACATTGGACGTTTATATTGTAAAGTTTAGGCTTTTAACTCAATGGCCAGAATAGAGTATGTAGCGAGATTTTTGCAACGACTATTCAAATCAAATTGACTCCAGCCCAAACCTTTGTATTAAGTTACCCAATTTCCTTACGGTCAGGGGGAAAAACACACAGACTCAGGATTCAACTTTACTATTTATTATTAACACAATAATGGATACAGCAGTTCGCTATATAACTAAAGACATAAACAAGTATATATATATATACTTGTTTATGTATACTTGTTTATGTTAATACACTCATGTTCAAAAGTTAAGCATAATTCGTAAAATGTGAAAAATTCGGAGTTAATATGGATAAAATTGCTCACAATCTGTTGTGGAGAATCGTGGGGCGAAGGTAAATCATTGTGCATATGCAAAACAGTTCAGTCGGCGTCGACATGCGGAAAGCACCGGCGCACGTCGAAACAAGTATAATACGGCCTCGAGCGGCATGGCCAGTTAAGGCAGAATTTCACAATTGCTGTGGTACTGAGTGCTAACGATCAAAAAGGACGAAAGATGTCACAGAAATGCCAACTGGACATGTTTTTGAAGGGACGAATTATTGGAATGCTGGCATCCGGTCGATCCCAAACCAAAGCGTCTCGAATTCTGAATGTGCCTCAGTGTGTGATCTCCAGACTGTGACAGAGATTCGAAACCAATGGGGATTACCCGACGACCAGTACCAGATCGTCTAAGGGTAAAAAACGTTCGGCAAAACCGATATTTGGTGATAACTGCTCGAAGTCAGAAGAACCGTTCTGCCATACAACTAGGTTCAGCCCTGACAGCCACCACAGGAATCACTGGTTCGAGACAAACTGTTTACAGGAGACTCAGACACGTAGGTCTCTATGCCAGACGACCAGCAGTTTGGAATACCCTGACGTCTGCACAAAAACACTCGCGTTTACAGTGGAGTTTAGAACATTGACAGTGGAGTGGATAACAGTGGGGCAATGTCATTTTCAGTGACGAATACAGGTTTAGCCTGTAAACTGAATCTTATCGTACCACGATCTAGATAGAACGTGGAACGCATTTTTACCCGGAAAACATCAGGGAAAGACATCGTTTTCCGTTTGGGGGAGTCATGATTTTGCCAGGCATCATGATGGACGGCCGCACAGGCCTCTACACCTTTGAAAAGGAGTCGGTTACATATCAAAGATACAGAGACGATA
This sequence comes from Amaurobius ferox, assembly GCA_951213105.1. NCBI lineage: Eukaryota > Metazoa > Arthropoda > Arachnida > Araneae > Amaurobiidae > Amaurobius > Amaurobius ferox. The sequence continues at coordinate 32,526,803 of OX578137.1, forward strand.
TCCTTGAGCCTACCGTTCGATTTTTTCGAGGTGCTGTTAGTCCTGATTTCATATTCATGAATGATAACGCTCTCCTGACCGGGACGGCCTTGGTCGACGACTTCCTTCAAGCTGAAAATATCCAGCACATGCAGTGGCCTGCCAGCTCTCCTGATCTGAATCCAATAGAGCATGGGTGGGATATGCTTGGGAGACATCTTGCAGCCCTCCGCTTCCCACCAAGTTCCGTTACAGGATTGAAAACTGATCTCCGTGAAGCTTGAAACTCTTTGAGCATAAAACTCATCCAAACCCTTATCGAAAGTATGGAAAATCGTTGTGCAGCATGCATGGCTACCCGAGGTTTCCACACACCATATTAAACTGCAACATCACATTATTTTAATCATTCTGTTTCACTGAGGACTCTCGCATTGTGATACGAGTACAGTCGTATGCGATATATGACACTCGTATTGTGATACTTTTTCTTTCAACCCTTTTCTTTAGATAATAAAAGTCGTTATTATCCTTGCTTTGTATTGTTTTCTTCCATTCCTATGTAGATTTCCAGAAATTTTCACATAAACAGCAACTATGCTTAACCTTTGGAAATGAGTATATATATATGTGTGTGTGTGTGTATATATATATGTAAAGATTCATAAATATCAAAGCAATAAGTGTTTAAATTTGGGTCTATACGTTGTTACCTTATATTTTAAGTTATGGCTATATGTGTTACAATTTATCTCTAATATATCACTGAAATTTCATATAATATTTTTATTATATATATATATATATATATATATATATATATATATATATATATATATAATAAAAATATTATATGAAATTTCAGTGATATATTAGAGTATATTCAGTTTCAATTTCATATATATATATATATATATATATATATATATATAGGGTCTCTCAAAAGTCCGTATAAATTTTAAAAATTGATTAAATATCGAAAAATCATCGCATTGAGGTACGATTTGAACCATAAATATTGCCAGGACGGGGGGTTTTTTTTGACGTGAAAAAATTTTGCAGTTTAAAAAATCACCAATAGGTGACGCTTACCCGAATACATCTTCCAAAAATATGCAAATGAGGCTGTTATAAAAGAGCTGTAGGGCTCTGTAGATTCTTCATTTGATTCATTAGTAAACGGTGCAAAGAAGAAGTTTTTGCGAGAATGTTAACTTTGATCGAGAAAGCCTTCTTTGTGAAGCTGTATTTCGTGAGCGAAGAATCAGCATCAGATGCTTTGCTAAAATTTCGATTTAGGAAAAATCTAAATAAAGGAAAAGGTCCTGTCACCTGTTCAGAGATACTCCGGCTTGTCTCGCGATTTGACACGTACAGTAAGTTATTTTATTTGTCTTTCCAATGCGTTCAATGCCATCTATAGGTGATTTTTTGAACTGCAAAATTTTTTTACTTAACAAGAAAACCCCCGTCCTAGCAATACTTATGGTACAAACTGTACCTCAATGCGATGATTTTTCGATTTTTAATGAATTTTTAAAAAGTTTATACGGACTTTTGAAAGACCCTGTATATGCTATATGTATATAATAAAAATATTATATGAAAATTCAATTATAGAATAAAGAGAATTTGTAACTCAACAAAATCTAATTTAAAATATGCCTACAAATTAAAAAGAAAAGTATTAAATAGAAAATCAACTATCTAGACATCAAGAGGAACAAAAGTCTATGTCTACTAAGATGTCTACTAAGAAAAACAAAAATTGAAATGGTTTTAAATGGAACATAATATCGTAAATCACATTTAGGCGGTAAAAATCCCGAAAATACGTATGCAGATTCTGACGTCACCTGGGGAAGACAAAAATTACAATAATAACTACAAAAATATTTATTTGACAGCATGTTTACAACACAGCTTGTGGGGTCACAGTACAATACTGGAAAGGGAACGATGAGAATGATATGAACGAAATTATTACAGGTATTGGTGTTGTTCGAAGTGGCGGCCGCTGGCGTCATTGCACAGTCTACGACATAAAAACCATTCCCGGACGCTCTCGATGGTAGCGGGTGTGCTATTGATGTCTGCCTCAGCAACGACGATCCGCGTTATGAGATCTTCCGTTGTGTCCACAGGAGTCTTATAAACGAGTGACCCCAGAGGAAGACGTCCAACGGATTGAATTCAAGCGAACATGGCAATCAAGCAACGGGTGCGGCGCGTCCAATCCACCTCCCTGGGTATGTAGCATTGAGGTGGGGAAAATGTGTTGGGGCACCCTCATACATAAACCACATGCCTCATTGCACTGCGGCCGACACCCTCTGCAGAAATTCCGAGAGGACGTGTTGCAGGAAAACAAGGTACGTTGTGCTATTCAGGTGTTCGGGAGGAAGGTACGGCCCCATGAGATAATCAACGAGGATTCCTGCCCATACGTTGACACTAAACCTCCGTTGAGATTTCCACGGGACAATGGCATTTAGATTTTCCATCGACCGACCACATGTGCGCCATGTGCATGTTGACAATGCCCTCTCGCATAAAGCTGGTCTCATCAGAAAATAAAACAGTGGCAGGAAACTGAGAATTAGTATGTGTGTTGACATCCGTCTTCCCTCTCCTCTGGAATCAGAGCCTGCATACATATTTTCGCGATTTACGAACTGAACGTGGTTTGCGACACCATGTCCCATTTCAATATTTGTTCCTCTTGATGTCTACTAACAACCCTCTGAGTTTATCGCCGCATTACCTGAACACCCATATATATATATATATATATATATATATATATATATATATATATATATATATATATATATATATATATATATATATATATATATATATATATATATATATATATAAGAATTTGATGTTACTTATATTATAAATACCATCAGTGATTTATCATTTATTAAAATTGGTCTATAGAGCTATTGTGAAAATAAAATGGTCTGAAGTGAATATTTGAAATCAAAATAAACTCTACGATCTACGACATTCTGGAGAAAAATTATAAAACAGGTACTAAATAGGTATAAATACCCTCCCTTTCCCTGTTCCATATGCACTATATGATCAAAGGTATCCGGACACTTCGGATATTAGAATGTTTTTCAAATTTCTAAGCAAATACTTGGCATGGTGTTCTATAACTTTGGCGATGTGAAGAACATGCCTGAACGCACACTTTCCAGTAACGTTTCAGTGACTTGTGCATTTAGGGAACCGCCAAGTTATTGAAAAAGGGGGGAAATATATTTGATTACCCTGTATCATAAAAAGCTGGAAATGATTTGTAACTTTCACAAAATAGTTAACTAGCTTTGTTCAATGTGTATAAGCATTTTTATAAGACAAAAACTTATATTCATGAAGATATAAACGTTTCTTTAAAAATAACAAATTTTGTTACATGTTTTTTGCTTACCATATCCATAGGTTTCAATCAAATTTCACGAAACTTACAGAACATTTGCCAACGTCGAAGAAGAACATTATACTTCAATTGAAAATTAAAGCATTGAATATACGAGATGAGATATAAGCATTTGAAGAAACTACGTTTTAACTGCGCAGGCTCGAAACAGCAATAGTTTTCTTTCATGATTTTGTAGTGAATACTGTAGGGCAACTTCTATAAAAAATCCACTGGAATATCGTGAAAATTCACAAAGATATCGACAATACAGTGATCAGTTTTTCTCTGACTCTCTAAAAGTACCTGGATGACTGGATGATAATGAGGTTTCCACAAATTGACATTTTACAAATTCATGGGACACCCCTGTTCTGAAAATGAACTAATCCAATTTTATGAAAATAATTATCACCACGTACAGGGAAGTCCGGAGACTGTTGATCATTATTTGCATGTAATTGGACTATTGGACTAGTTCATTTTCAGAATAGGGGTGTCCGATGAATTTGTAAAATATCAATTTGTGGAAAATCCCTTATCATCTATGTACTTTCAGAGAGTCAGAGAAAAAAGGATCACTGTATCGTCGATATCTTTGTGAATTTTCACGACTTGAATTTTCATAACTATAAATTGTGTTACAGAAATTATGCACATGGATCGACGTAGAAGAAAGTAAAAAATGGATCAGATTTAACAATAATAATCCAACAAAATAATCAAATTAACCAGCTTGATGCCTTGTAAAAATAATAATATTAGAATACAATGTAAAGTTTAAAATTTAAAAAAAAAATAAGCATAAAATATCATAAAATGAGTTACCACATGTTCTGGATACATTGGAGTTGTAAAAGTGAGACTGTCTTAGCTTTGGGCCAACTCAAATAAGTTTACACTTAAGGTTATAGTCTAGTCTAAGTATGTAACTGGTTGAAATAAAACATGGAGATCAGAAATATTTTATTATTTTTTTATTATTAATCGAATAATCAATAACAATTCTGATTTTGTATTTATATCCGTAATTTTATGTGGATTCTTATTGGTCACTTTTGATGGTAAAGTGATTAAAATGTTTTATTATATTTTATTCAAAAGTAGTTGATACTGACCTGTCAATATGTTGCTGTAATTGGAGCATGGTTTTGAATTTAAATTTATTGTGTTTATTAATTTAATAATGTGTGGTGTTTATTAATTTAATAATATGTTCTTTGTAGTAACATGGTGTGCTTAACTTTATTATTCTTAATAACTGATTATTAATGATATTTTTAAATACTGATTTTGAACGATTGGATGAATAATGTTGAAATTTGCTTACTTTGAAATTATATGATTCAGTTTTGTCATATATTTTAATTTATAATTTACCTTCATTTTAAGTTTTTAGGTAATTGATCCAGTGTGTTGAATGAACATTTTCAATTAGTTGTAGATTAGGAGGATGAAATTGAAAAATTAACGTTGTTGCAACTTTAATAATTTTAATAATAATTAGATCATCAATGAATCTGTACATGATATGACTATTGAATGGGTTCTAAAATTCGTAATAATGTAGATAGCGGTTGGCCAGAATTGTGAATGAGATTTCTCCCTGTGGAATTATCTTATTTAATTGTATATGCAATTACCCTGAGAGAGATACTAGTTGAATAGAATGAAATTTTAACAATGTTTTGAATTTCGGTATAGATATGTTTTTAGAATGAGTAAATTGTTCACATAAATGTAGTATGACTTTATATAAATCATGAATGTCAATGTTATTAAAGAGGTCTTTGAAATCAAATGTTTTTATATCACGGATATAAGGCTGATGTTTTAAGTTATTAATCAGGCCTACACTATTTTTGATAATATGTGTACTATGTGTAGTAAAATGATCATAAATTTGATTTAGAATAAATAGAAGTTGTTATATATATATATATATATATACAGGGTATTCCAAAAACATTCAAACGCGCTTTAATTCTTTACCTGTTGGCGATAAGTGGACAACGTAAATTGCAAAAATGTTGAAAGTAAGGTAGGAAATAAGTCTACGTTTAATGAAATAGTCCTCCCATTAATTAACAGTTACACTTTTTAAAAATTTTTATACGACCTCCTTAGACAAATTTGGTCAATCAGAAAATTTTTATTTTTAATGCAGCAAGATCATTAAAAAAACCCATATCTTTATCTATAAAATCAACTAAATTATGAGAAAGGAAAAAATCTAACTTATGCCACTTTTCCGTACCATGTGAAAAACTGTTTCATTAGTGAAAATAGAGATCATAAACAATTTACCGATGGAAATTGTTTAGATCAAAAATACGTTAATATGTGTCAAAAATTTTTATCACAAATGCATCTAAATAAAGCATTACACAGACAGAGATCATATAAAGCAGTGGTACTTACTACGCGGTTGGTTATCCTACGTATTATCATTCAGTTTTATCTTTTTTGTGATATGTCACAAATTTACATTTCTAATTTGATATATGGTCCCCATTCACGATATTCAATTTTCAATTAAATATAACTCGCTCAATTTTAAAGATACAGATGTACGGTTTTTTTAATGATCTTGTTGCATTAAAAATAAAATTTTCCTGATTAACCAAATTTGTCTAAGGGGGTCGTATAAAAATTTTAATAAGTGCAACTTTTTGAAAATTAATGGGAGGACTATTTCATTATCGCAGTCTTATTTCCTACCTTACTTTCAACATTTTTGCAATTTACATTGCCCACTTATCTCCAACAAGTTAAGAATTAAAGCACCCTTCAATCTTCTTGGGACACCCTGTATATATATATATATATATATATATATATATATATATATATATATATATATATATATATATATATATATATATATATATATATAACAGCAGCTAGATTGCACTTGCTCGTACTTAAAGTTTATTCATGAGTTCAACCCTGACTTTACTTAAAGCGATGTAATAAATTATGAAATGATCAATGCATATCAAATTGCATCAATGCTTAACAAACCCTATCGAGTACTAGATCCTTCTGGTCATCACTATACCCCGCACTATTATCTCATGCACCAACTTCGTGAAATCTTCGAATACGCACGCTCACAGCAACTCAACGTTCAAGAAATTCCTCCTCCACTATGCGCGAATCGTAACTTTATCCTGCCGTTCTGCAGGAACGCAGAAATGTTACTTAGCCCAATGATTGGTCTATATAACGGAACCGATCAGACATTGTTAATCTAATGTGAAACATAAATTAGAAATAGTGAAATCGTAATGAAAGATCACATCGACCTTGCCATAAATATAAAATAATATAAAACAATTTTTCTTGTTCTACCGGAAATATGATACCATTTATAAATGTACAAAAATTAATTCAATGTGATATTTTGAAAAAAACATCGAAAATAAAATTTTTGTCCAAGTGACTTTTTGTTGCAATTTGCATATTTTCACTCGAAATATATTTCAGTTTATTATTTTTCGGTGAAGTTTGTAATGTTCATATCTTGAAAACTAAAAGTACTAGCTGTAAAAATTAAACAAGTAAATTGACGTCCTTTAGAACCCCTACATGAATATATAATTGGATTTAAGTTCTTTGTTTTCAAAATATAGTGGTTGTAATTTCAATATTTTAATATTTTTAACAATAAAGATTAAATTATTTCAATTATGTATCTTATTTTAATTACATTGACCTATATTATCTCTTGTAAGCGAAACAAATGCGATTAAAGCAACGAATAATCTTATTGAATTTTATGAGTTTTATTTTGTAAGATGTCATTCACGTAAAACCATGTCAGCTTCATCGAACTGGAGTCACGACTTTTAAGGGCTCAAAAAACATGGAAGCCCAAATCGAGCTGAGGTACCTGCGGCGGCCAGAATAAAACAATTTTTCCACAAAAATTTTATTGAAAAATAAAAATATTTTTTTAATTATAACTTGTATGCGTATTAAGGCATTTATGACTAATTAAACTGAATTTTATGATAAATACGAAAAAACAATTTTACACAAATTATCCGTTACTTGTTTAATATAAGTAAAAATGTTTCTCAAAGCATGGAGAACGTGGCACTCTATTAAACTCTAGTCGCCAGGACGAGGTCAATCCCGTGTGCGTGCGTTTAACGATGGTTTCACTGAAATTCTGTCTTGTCACGGCGGTAAATAGTAAAAAGTGTAAATGGTCTGAGATTCTAAAGGTGTTTTAATACAAGCTGTAGCAGAGAATAGTTAAGCTATTTTAACACATTTGAAAATAATTCTCATTCAATGGCTGTACTTATGGGTGGCCATAGTTTAAGTAATACTAGTAGCTTTAAAAATAAGAAGTAAAGAAAAAGTAGAAAAATAAAAAAAATAAAAAATTCAGAAAAATATTTCAAATATTTTTACTTATGAAAATTATAACCGTTATATTTAAAAAACTAAGAATCAGATCTGAAATCCAATGTTATAACCTTGTAGGGCTTTTAAAGGCCTACAAATTAAATACTTATTTTTTATCTAGTATTTTTCTAGCTAGCACTTTTAGTTTATGAGATATAAGCATTATAATCTCTAAAAACAGAAATTTTTCAATCTTCTTCAACTTCACGAAACGATTGCTCAAAAACTATAAGAGCTTCATAAAAACAAATTATTGATTTAGTAATTACATATTCTTAGCAACATTTATAGCAACATTTTTGTTGCTTACTATTAATACCCGTATTCTATAGCTTAGAAGATATTTGAAAGTAAACAAAGTGAGGCAAAAACTCGCTCAGACAAAAACTATTTTTTTTTCGTAAAAAATAATTCAAAATAAATATATGAAAATTATATTTGTTCTTTAATTGTACCCTATTTCCTACAATCTCTTACATTGTTTACGTTTTTATATATTTTCGTTAGATATAAGTGTCCAAAGTGTTTACATTTTTCGTAATGTTTTAATTTCAACCGAACCATAGACGTTTTTCAGGTCAAAAGTCATAGTCGAAGAAATCTCAAACAGCATCAGGCATAGATTCTATCTGGTGAAATAACGTTTCCGTAAAATAAATGTTAAACAACTTTCGCAAAGAAATATATCATAAACTCTCAGCTGCTCATAAACTCTCAGCTGCTAAAAAAAATCTGAAGCGATCAGGAACACAATAAAACTGCATTTTGCCGAAACGGTTCCCAATATTTCAGGTTCAAGCAAATTTACTGAGATTCTTCAAAACTATTTTGCCATGAGTGGGGACTTACACTCGGGGAATTTACTTCGCTTCTACGAGCAATCGCCATTTTCGAGACGTGTAAAAAAATGGTTATGATCCTCTGCTCAAAACGCCAGATTCGCCTTGAAGTAGACGCAATATGCGATCCTCGGCCGAATGTAGTTGAAGAAATGCAGAGAAATATGAAAGAGGTCATGGTTACTGGGTTCGTAAAAAGTTTCATTTGGTGTTAAAAACGTGAAGGAAATTTATCTTACTGACAGTTTTGATCTCTCCATCTCTACAGCTTGATGTGCTTGAATTTTGACTTTCTACTAAGTGGAGTTTTATTTAAATGGCGACTTCAAATCTCCCTGTCTCAGTATATATATATATATATATATATATATATATATATATATATATATATATATATATATATATATATATAATATAGATATATATATATATATGTTACCGCTAAAGTGCAGATATCAGTTATTCTACAGATTATCTAGGTAATGTACAGATTAACTAGGGTGATCCATTAAAGTGACGAAAATTGTTTCATTTCTCAAATTTCCTAGGTAATCTGCAAATTACCTAGATAATCTGCACTTTACTCACTAGGCACTCGTTAAAGTAAAAATAAGATCTAAAGAGGTTTGCGAAGAACCTTTTCTTCATTTTACTCACCAATTCGGTGCTTGCTTGCATACTAGGAGCTAAACTTATCTGCTTTTAAAAAAATCACGACACTAATTCACGCTCTAACAGGCAGAAACGAATTTGAAAACAGAATTAGCTATGCTACGCACTTGCAGCCGCTGCAAATTATGAGAAATAAAAACAACCGGCGACGACAAGACGCTGGCGAAACCAAACTAAAAGTGGAGGGGGAGGGGGAAGGAGTGGGGAAAGGAAATGAGAGAAACAAACTTTTGAACTTCAACGATACGGAAGCCGTTAATGTGCACATTACCTAGGTAAAATTCGGGAAAACTCTTGATTCCGCACGTTAACGGAGCAAATGTGCACATTAACGGAGGCAATGTGCACATTAACGGCTTTCGAGCTTTAGCGGTAACATATATATATATATATATATATATATATATATATATAATATGAAAATACCGTGAAATACAATATAAATTTATCAGAAATCACACTTAAAAGGCGCAAAGCTGCACTAAAAAGAGGATTAAAAATATTTTCAAAATGAAAAGAGGTAAGGAAATAATTTAGGCCTTTTATAATATATATATATATATATATATATATATATATTATATATATATATATATATATATATAAAGGGTTAATATGTAAAAATAAAAATGAAGAAGGAAGGCAACGTAAAGTGCTTGCACAATGGCGGTAAGGGATAGTGACCTTACTCCCCAATTATCAGCATGCATGTCTTAAATGCCGCGGCATTTCACTCCTGGGCGCCAGCACTGACTGTAGCCAACCTCCGGAGTGATAATCAAAATTATAACAAGACCTTTTATAAAGGAAAGTGATATTAAAAAGTATTGGTCCAAACCTCAGAGACAGCTAAGTTCTTACCTATGCATCCTCTTTATAACATCAAAATAATCATGTTCAGCAGTTTAGATGTTTATGATGTCATTACTCTTAAAGACGTATAATCAATGTGCAGAATGACCTCAAATATTCAAATAAACTTAACCCATATTTTTCATTTTTTCCGTAGTAATTCTTGATGTAATGGATCATAAATTGTATTGGATATCTTTGCTTGAATGCCTGTTGTAAGAATTTTCTGTCACTTTCCAATCTGGTGACGTCACTGCTTACAATTCTTTCTGTTCTCGCTAGACCACCAATAAATACATTCCTAAATATATGCAAGTGCAAATTAGATGTCCAATGTATGATTCCTGTTGTAGGAATATGATAAGTTATTCTTTTATCATATATATAGAATGACAATTTATTATGGCTGAAATCAATACTGAGATCTAGAAAATTTACGACATTATTCTGTGTTGGAGGATTTACTTCCAATATTAAACTGGAGTGACAAAATTCAAAATTCATTTGAACTCAAAAATTCTAACTTTAAATAAAACCTACATGAGAGGTATTAAATAGTGATTCATCAAGCAAATGGAAAAAAATGCAAATTTAGAATCAATAAGCTAAAAATATTCAACAAATATCAAAGTTATGGAATCAATAATAGGAAAACAAATTCCAAGCAATAATGCTATACACGTGGACAAGGACAAGGCCTAAATAATTGAATTGTTCATTTAAACAAAACTCTTCGTCGGGTCCAAGTATTTAATTAAAATGAACACAAAATATGTATGTTTCTGAAGAAATGGATAAATTATATCTATAAACTATTTCTACTTGGACAACACACATAAAGATAGAACAATTATAAAGGAAACAAAAATACCTGGATTATAAAGCACTGAAAATGTACTAACCATAGAAACCGAAAATGAAAAGACCGGTGTTAACAATAGCAAAATTGAAAAGTAGAGATCCGCCGTTGCCAATCGTGTGAAACAAATAACGGTAATACGAAAAGACAATAAAAGGTGATATTCTACAGTAAGAGTTGCAAAATAATGGGGCGTTTAAACGAAAACAGTGAGGCTAATATATCAGGGAATATAATTAAAATGTAATGTCAAAACAAGATAATGTTGATGTCTGGCCAATATAAGATACAAAGAAGAGAATTCATTAAAATTCAGCGAATCCAAACTTTTTAACAATACCATTAACCAAATATGCTCCTGGATATTTGGGTAATTTGCTGGTAATTTTCAGATTATTTTTATGCATAGCATGAAATTTTTTATCTGATAATCTATAAATTCTAAAAAGATGATTAAGGACAATATTTCTAAACAATGGAATCGAGTTACAGGAATTAAATGGTAATATTTTATTAATGTTAAAATTAAAATTGTCTTTTAAATCAAGTAGATTAATAACTATACCATTAATAGGATCAATAATTATATTTAAATCCGAAAAATTAATGTTATTACTAATAGTATCTTCATTAGTAATTAATTCCAAATTGCCGGGATAGAAATCTTTATCTATGACATAATTTTCAGTATATACTAAACATATCAGATCATCAACATATCTATAAATTTTATAATCTATTGAAGTAAAAGACTGTTCATAATAATAAAGGTATAAAGGTATACATTCTACTACTGTATCCACCTTGTGGAACCCCTGAGACTTGTAGGAATAATTTATTTCCTTGAAAAATATAATTATTGAAAAAAATTAATTGAAGAAGTTTATTAAAATTGATAAAAAATTTTTGAGTAGATTGATTAGTAATATAAGCATTATATAAAGATAAAATTACAACATATAAATCAGAGATCTTAATATTATTGAAATGATCTTTAAAGTCAAAAGTTTGAAATCGTATTAGTTTACCTAGTGATGTCAATTTATTTTTTAATTCTTCACTATTATTTAGAATAAGGTAATTATTACTAAAATAACGTAAACTATCATTTATTAGATTTAAATAATTATAATTTAGTAGTAATTTACACGCTGTAGTAGAGTAAGTATTTTGAGCACTAGTAACAGTTCTAAATTTAATAGGATTTTTATGAAATTTAGGAATAAATACACACAATACATGGAAATTCAAAAAAATTATAATTGATATTTAAATCACTATACATATTTTGAAAATTTTCAGTTTGACACTATTAATAGAATGTGAATCTAGTTTAAATAGACTATTATTCTTTAAATAATCTAACAGAAATTGTATATAGAATTTTTTACAGATTATAGCATAATTATTAGAGGCTTTATCATCATAAGTAATAACAAAAAATCTTTGTAAATCATTAATGGAGTGTTTTATATTATCAATATTATATATAGATCTAGACAAGTTACTACAACCAATAGCATTTTTAATAAATTCTAATAAAGTAAATTTCCACATATTAAATGCCTCTAAAGGCAGAGCATATTTAGAAGCTAATTTATAAATATATTTATCAAGGTCAAGATTTATTGACTTTAAAACTTTAAATGAATTATTACAAGATAGTAACCTGAATTTAGTGCCAAATGACATAATAGTTCTTAACGTGTCGTCTTTAACAATGGCTAAGTCTCCTGTAACTATATGCCCCAAGTATGGATTTAGAAATTTTGCATATCTGTTTGCTTTACAAATACATTCATTATCTACATTAGACATAGAATCAATATCTATAAAAAGAGATTGAGAAATTTCATTATAATTAAAAATAGATCTACCAATAGGCTTGCTGTATTTAAAAGTCTTTGAAACACTCAAGTCACCGATAGGCAATAAATGATTGAACTTCTTAAATAGGTTCCCAAAATTTATAGAATTATAAATTGGATGCTTAAAAGAAATTACACAATAAGAATTAGTAGACGTATTATTATGAAATTGATTAAGCTTTAATTTTAAATACTTTGATCTAGTAATGAGCAAATCATAGAAAATATGATTGGAATGTTCATTAGTAAGATTTAATTTTAAGAAAATGGCATAAACATAATTTAGATGTTTTTTCTTTATTACAAATACCCAAGATTTTATTAAATTCCATTGATACGTACTATTAAATTGATGATGTAAACATTTTATCTCAGCTTTAAAATCATGATGTTTGGTTCTACCTTTGCCACGTTTAAAATCTTTTAAGTTCAACAGAGTTTCTACTTAAATGGAGTTTCAAGAAAAGGTGATTATAAATAGAATAATTATTATCTACAAAATTATTTTTTACAATATTACCATTTAGATATAATTGATTTAAACCATATGGAAAAAGAGTACAATTTAATTTAATATAGCAGTTTTCAAAAAAAATTCTATCTGCTATATTAGTTTTTATATCCAACATATGAATAGTAATATTTTCAAAACCGTGTTTAGCAAAGTGTTTATATTCAATTTTATTAGAAGTAGGTAGAAAATTATTATTGAGAATATATTTTTTTACGTGATCTCTGTGGACATTCATACGTAGATGAATGGGATTACTAGTTTGTCCTATACTATATAGTAGATTGCAAATATTACACGATAATCGGTAGATGCAATTAAAAATTTTACAGAAAGGCAAATAGCTATTTTGGTTCTCAATTTGAGTATTAGAAGCGGATGGACAGCTTTTACAATTTTTATTCTTACATTTATTAAAATTATAATGTTTAGTAGGATAATTATTATATTCAACACTATCCATGGTACAATGTTGGTAATTTGATATCGGTCTAGAGACGATTCCAAACTTGAAACAAAAATACTGGGCAATATCTATCTAATTATATAATAATAAGTATATATATATTTGCCAGTCGCTAAATCGTATATGCTGTGTAATTCATAATAGTATAAGAATAATAACAAGTATGAAAATTTTAACATAATGAATATAATACATATAATGGAAATGAAATAAAATAAGTGCTTATATTAGTATAGACAGCTAAGTCCATGTAATACCTAATCCTAATGTTAATAAGGAGGATATTACATAATAATAAGAAGAAAGGATTTAACAGTATAGTTACAATCAATTCGGAACTTGATTAAATAAAACTAAGGATTATAGAATACATAGAGTGTAAAGGACGGATTCACTTAGAATCCATTCTAAATATATAATAATAAAATGACTGTACTGAAAAGTACAGTTTTAAAGAGCTTCAATAATTCATCAATACATTATACTAAACAGAATTTTAATTACCCACTAAAAATATAATGTGATTAACAAATAGTAAGAAAAAATATCTATAGATGCCAGCACTATAATTATTAAACTCAATATTTAAAAAAATTATAATATCAATATACTAATTATAACAAAAGAACTTAACTAAAATAAAAAACTGGATGGAGAAGATCAAATTATAATACATTTATAATGTTTAAAAAAATATTAACAAGGGCAAAAAAATTCTGAAAAAATAATTGGAAAAAAATTAGGAGAATATGAGCAACAGAAATTTTCTATTAAAATTGGACAAAAGTAGAATTAAAAATAAAATAACAAATTCTAGTACTAAATTTAGCGCAAATACAGCATAAATTTGAACAGGTTGCAAAAAAAAAAATGTTTCATAATTACAGAAGCATGCTAAATGAATTAATGATACTTTGCAAATATGAATAGTAAAAAATGCTAAAAATATTAAGTAATAAAGAATGACGATGCAAAACACATTTAATTAATTGCACACATGCAGCCTATAAATAAATTATTTTAATAATAATAATAGTTTGAAATTCTAATGATAAGACAGAGAGAAGTTGCAACTCCAAAATTCTAACTTTAAGTAAACCTACATAATAAAAAGGAGTATTAAATAGTGAATTATCAAGCGAATGGGAAAAAATGCAAATTTGGAGTCAACAAACTAAAGATAATCAACAAATATCAAAGTTATGGAATCGATAATAGGATAACAAATAAATTCCAAGTAATAATGCTATACACGTGGACAAGGACTAGGCCTAAATAAAATTATATATATATATATAATTCTTTTTAATCCTCGAACTTGGGCCGGTGCTGATCTTTTCTATTATCGGCATTATGGCCGTGGTTTTGCTGCTATGGTGCTGTATGGTATTTCACGATTACTTGAATTAATTATTTTTATTATTACTTCTTTCTAAAATATATATATATATATATATATATATATATATATATATATATACATATATATATATATATATATATATATATATATATATATATACAAGGTAGAATCAAAAATTTCGGAGGCTGTGCTAATATCTCCAACCCTGATTGAAGGAGAGGGGAACTAGTTTACCTTGGCGTAACATCGGAAGTGGAGTGGCGTGGCGTGGCGTGGCGTGGCGTGGCGTGGCGTGGCGTGGCGTGGTGTGGCGTCGCGTCGCGTCGCGTCGATGCATCGAAAGTGGTTTAAGTCAGCATTTTTCTCTTTTCATATCTCTGGGACTTTATATGATAAAATGCTATAATTTAGTGCATCATCTTATTAGTATATGGGGCACATTTTACTCACTGGAAATATTTTTGTACGAGTGCCGTATAAAAATTTAAATTTTGTATTTCCTAAAATTTCATTCCTTTGAAAATTTTAATCGATTTCATAAAATTCTGTATCTTTTTTACGCAACTTTGTAATTTATTATATATGTCTAAGATCAATATTTAAGGAATAAAAACCGACGTCAATGTTTTTGGGATACCCTGTATATATAGTATATTAATTGACGACAAATTAATTTAATTTACATTTAAATAGGCAGGGTTTATGTTTCATTGGAAGGTCGTATAATGAAACATAGTACAACATTGTGATAGGTGTATTTTTCATCATAATTGTTCGTCAACATATACCAACCTTCTAATTCGTTTAAGCATGCTGAACTCAACTACTCACTTATACCACATAAAAATCGACAACCCCAAGATCCTCTGTGTGCTTTTGTTCAATTGACTGGCTACAGTGTCTAAGCTTTCGAACTTCCATGTGATAATACCATTATCTGGTATCTTTAAAAAGTCTTTAATAATTGATTTTTACTTTCTCATAGTAGTTCGCAGCAGTTTAGTCCATCCGATTAACTCCGCCTGACTTGCTTAAAACGCTGTATTGTGCTTTACACAATTTGTATTTTAATACTTTTAATATCTTTTACATGCATAACGCAAGAAAAGTTGTAACTGAAAATTATGTACGTAGACAGAGTGATTTTATGGTCAGATTAAAAAGGGCGTTAATCAGAAGATTTATTTTTAATCTCAGTTTCAGATGATTGAGTGTTATTCTAACTAAAAACTGCATCTGTTCCAACAAAGAGAATATAGAGAATATAATTCTTTGACTATAGTAAACAATTTATGAAGAGAGATTATCTGCGTTTTCGTTATAAATCTTTTAGGATCGCTTGTGTGTGTGTGGACACAGGATTTAAAAAAAGAGAGAGATTTTGGCATTACACTGGTTTAGGTAAACGTTCCATTACAGAGAGAGAATTTTGGCCAATGTGATTTTTCATCGGACAAATTTCAGTCTTGCAAATATGATTCAAAGATACTTTGCAGTTCAAGTGGATTTTCATCTTTCTTCCTCGCCACACTTGATTTCGTCTATTCCTGCAAAAAAAACATCTAGTCTTGGGGATTAGGGTTAAAATTCATGTGGTGCCCACATTAGATTATGTTTAACTTAATTTATGATTTTCTAAATATCCTTCAATGTAGATGATGAAAATATCAAAATGTTAACAACTGCAAAACCTAAAATTGCTTCATTCTGCGGTACACTTGATTCCACCCGTTCCTGTGAAGAAATCAATCAATCGTGGAGATTGATTAGAGTTAGAAGTCATGTGTTGCCCATATCTGATTTTGCTTTATTTAATTTACGTTTTGCTAAATATCCTTCAATGCCGATAATGACGAATATCAAAATGTTAGCAACTGCGAAACCTAAAATTGCATAAAACATGGTTCAACAGTATCTAAGGCAAATATGTGAGGATAAAAACTCTAGTTAAAATAAAGTTTGACAGTTTTCTCAAGTGGTGTCTTTTTTAGTTCATTCATTTTATATAACGCTTCGCCGAGTCTCTGCTTAAATTTGACGTCTTAAAAAACGTCGTAGATCGAAAAGACTTCTTTTACGAGGATTCAAGATGAAGATTTCTAAATCTAAATCCTCCGATTGGCTTTTTTCTCCTAAAAGAAAAGTAAAAGAGCTTATATATGAGAACATAAAAATAATTTCTTCAGAGAGACTTAAACTTCAAGTAAAGAAAATATGTATGAAAGAAAAATGAGCCTGGACATATTTGGCGAGGGAAAGTTCTAGCTAGACATTTATATTTCTCTTTAAAATCTGTTGAATATATATTTTTTATGTCAGTCCAGTGCTCATTTTTCTGGTGATCACGAAAAGTTAGCTCCTGGAATATTATTGAAAAAATGTTTGTTAATTTTCACATGCTATTTTTGATACGGAAATTAGGTTTCTACGATTAGAGACCACAAAGGATTATAAAAATAAGCCGTTCTGTTGAATTAGTGTATCGATGCACATTGTTTTGCGATATATTGATAATGTATCATCTAATACTCCCCGTTATATCAATTCTGTATCGTATCGATATCATCAATATTCTAACTTAGATATTAGCAATTTCTGAATATTGAATTTTATAATTTTACTAGAGCGAATTACCCATACTTGCCAGAGTCTTAAATAAACGCCCGGTACGTAAATAATACAGATGCAGATAACACCACTTAATTAAGCGCCTGTTTTGAACCAAAATCATTTCCATCCTCAATTTTTCCCCTTGACCATCATGCCAATTGCACAACGCGGGCGTACTAAGCCCTAAGTAAACCCCTTTTGATAAGCTCTAAATAACTTTAAATAGCCCTAAATAGCTATAAATCTTCTGATAAGACCGAAATTTGGTTTGAGCCGAAATTTGGTCTCCAGTTCATGCTTGATTAATCAACATCTATCTCGATAAATAAATTGATTGAAAAAATAAATTTTTATATTCTTTTCAAAAAAATGTTCAAGTGCAATTTTCAGGACACACATATAACACTGAAATAATTTTATATTCCGAAGGTCGAGAACTTATTTTTAAAAACCCGTGAAATTAGAAAATTATAAATTTAATAGCGCTCAAGGTCAAGGGCGAATGCCGAAACGAAGGGACATCTTCGCATTCATTCAGAATATCGCCATCTTAATATAATAACTAAAAATGGCAAATATTCGGCAGCATCTTGAATTTAAAATTTCTAAACTTTTAAATTAAATCGAAATTTTCAAAACATTTCACCGAGCCCTACCTCTGTATCAAATTTCACTTCTGTTCGAAGCTTCGATTTCCTCTACAGACGACGACACAGATACATAGACATACACAGACATCTTCTTTATTACGTATCGGAACGATTTATCTTTTGTTTCCCGAATCCTAAAAACCACCCGCTACTTATGTAACACGAATACAGATACTACCACTCAATTTCCAAAGCACTTGTTTTGAACTAAAATTATTCCCATTCCAACGGTACATTGAGGGTGTTACACGCCCTAAATAAGCTCCTGTGATGCCTCTCAAAATAAGCTCTTTTTAATACACCCTATATAAGCGCTCGATCACCGAACGTTAAAAGTACTTAAAGGTGTAATAAAGAAAAATTCCTTTACCCACACGTAAAATATGCAAAATTCAAAATGCTATCTCAGCTAGTTTTTAACCAATTTAAGTCAAATTTCAGAACAATGTTCATAATGATAATATAGTACCAAATCAAAAAATTTAGAGCAAAATCTATAAAGTTCGTAAAGTTAGAAAACTAGTAAGTTAAATCCACTTTGTTAGGAAACAGCTGATTTTCGTCAAACAAAACACCCGTCATTTAATCAAAATACCTGCCTTCGTATAGCGTCTATAGCGAATGTTAGCGAGGTTTAATTTGGCTACATGCAGGGAAAGTAAAAATATATGTATTTAATTGAGCTATTTTTAAAGTAATTTTGAGGTAAATTGCATTTAAAACTTACCTTACAATTTTTACCTTTTAGAAAGTTACAGCTTCTTAAAAATACTTGTTGACAAAAAAAAATTGTCGAACTTTTCTTGTTATTAGGACAAAATCATCACTTGTACTTTCCCTCTGAAATACATGGTAATGTATAGAGAAAGTATTGGAATTTTGTCAAAATCGCAACTCGAATTTTCAGTGGATTTAGACGTTTTTGGACCTCTAGAACACGAAAAAACTACTTTTAGCTTGACGGCTGTGTGTGTTTGTGTCTATTTGTCTATCTGTGCAATGTATGTATCCACTCTTAACTCAAAAACTAATGGACCAACTTTCATAAAATTTAGTAGGTAAGCCACTTGTGTATGATCCTGGTGCTGATCAGTTTTTGTGCAATTCGGGGGAAAAAACTGTTTTTTTTTTCTTTACAAAAAAAAAATAAAAGAAAAGAAAAAAATAAACTTTTAGCTTGACGTCTGTGTGTGTTTGTGTCTATATGTCTATCTGTGCCATGTATGTCTCCACTCTTAACTCAAAAACTAATGGACCAACTTTCATAAAATTTAGTAGGTAAGTCACTTGTCTATGATCCTGGTGCTGATCAGTTTTTGTACAATTCGGAAAAAAAACTGTTTTTTTTTTTTTTTTTTGCGAAATGGCCCACTAAAAGTAAAGATCTAAAATTAAAGCTTATGTATTCTCAAATGTATCCATTAAATGCTTGTTTTCTACTCTAGAACTAGGCTTTCTTGAGGTTTTTTTAATTTTTTCGCAATTTTGCTAAGCCACCGTTATACGCCTCGTTACCCAATGAAAACGAAAATTGAAATAAAAGTGCCAATTTAGTGTTATTTCAAGTAATTATACATGTTGTTTCGTGCAAGTAAAATCAATTTAATGAATTATTAAAGAAATAAAGAGAACATTAATTTAAGTCTGTAGCGAAAGTCTTGTGTGCTGCCCAAAACAGATTATTTTAAACAAATTTTCATAATAACTGTATGAAAAGTAATGCCACTTATACTAAATAGAGGGTAAGTTTCCAAAATGTTCTCTAAAATAGATTTTTTCAAGTTAGTTCAAGAATTCCACTATAGGATAGTCCTTAAAATCATAATAATGATGAAAATTGAAATAGAGCGAAAAAACTACCAGGACACGCGCGAAAGAGATATAGATTTGTAGAGTCATATGAAAGGTACTTTTGAATCGCTTTCCATCAATATTTACCAAGGGGGCTTTTCAATTGTTCGCTAATATTAATTTCATAACTGATATTTCATACAAAATTATTTATAACAGAAAAAAATTACGCTGATATCGTCTGAGTCCTTTTATATTAACGCAATAAGAAACAATCAGCGTGATAAGAAGTTTATAAAAATTATTTGAAAAAAAGAAACAAATTTTGCTGATATTGTTTAGGTGCCTATGTAGTAGCGTAATAAGAAAATATCCGATGTGTGAAGCACTTGATTTTCCCAACAGACTCGAATCCATTTTCTCTTTATTTCTTTTAAAATTCATTGAGTTTTAATAAATTCATTGAGTTTTAATAAATCCATTGAGTTACCTTTAATAATTCATTGAGTTTAATTGTTTAGGTGCTTATATAGTAACGTTATAAGAAAAAATCTGATGTGTGCAGCACATGACTTTCGCTACAGACTCAAATCCATTTGCTCGTTATTTCTTTAATTCATTGAGTAAAGTAGCAAAAATGCGAAAAAACTAAAATTTCTCAAGAACGGTTAGTCCTGGAATGATGGGCTTGGTCTAATTCTTTTAATTGTCCAAAAATTACGTATAAAACAAGCATTTAATAGTCCAATTTGAACATACGTAGTCTTTTATTTTAGATTATAAGGATTTTTTGTGGGCCACGCAAAAAAAGACAGATTCTATTTTCCCGAATCATACTAAAATCTAATCAGCATCAAGGTAACCTGCACGTGATTTATCTACAAATTTGGTGAAATTGGGTCAATTTGTTTTGGGGGTCAATTAGTTGGATCAATTTGTTTTTGGGGACAATTAGTTGGGTCAATTTGTTTTTTTAGACTGGATGCATACAATTTTTACTAGCAAGAAACAGCAGGATATTTTATTCCGAAACTTACTGAAATCTAATCAACACCAAGGGCATCCACAAGGGACTTGTCTATAAAATTTTAAGCAGTTAGGTCAATTAGTTTCAGAGTTAAAGACGATACATTCATTGCAGACACACACACACACACACACACACACACAGACGTCATGCTAAAAATAGTGTTTTTGTGGGTCCAAAATGTGTATATCCGTCGAAATCTCGAGTTTCGATTTTCAACACATTTCCAATACTTTCCCTTTACGTTACCATGTATTACAGAAAAATAAAAAACAGCGTGTTCAGAAAATTTGGAAAAGTGTATGCGAAACTCATTTAACATTAGGAGCATTAAAACTTTACAATTTCATAATTCAGAAACGGCTGGACACAACGACTTAAAACTTGCTGTCCCAGATTAAATTCTGAAGTTGATTCGAAATCTAGCGTCAAAATTGGTGTTGCCATTAGAAATTTTGAAGGGAGTACGCATTTAGATATGATGGTGGTCCCTTATGCAAATGATAAGCATATGAATTTGTAGGGAATGGTATTCCCCATCGAATGGTATATTTAAATGTGATCTACTATGATTGCTGCACGAATAATGAAGGTTGTTTCATTCCCCCCCCCCCCCCACAAATGTATGTCTTTCTTTTCTGATTATAGATTTTACTCCAAAGCATATGATTCTCATGTCAAGAAGGAAAGAAAGAAAAAACAATTAGTAAACATACTAAACTATAATTTAATAAAATGCTTTCAGAGATACATTTAATGTAAGTTCGCTGCTTATCTAGTTTGAATAACATTGCATTAAAATTTGACGTACTTTTTTTTTGTATCTGTGAACTGATCTGTAAACTGATAAACGTACTTTGGATTTATTTTTTTTTATCGATTTATACTTTATTAAAGATTTTTATATAATTGACTTCTTCTAAAAGCATCTAGTATATTTTCTTCTAAAAGCACCCAGTATAACTTCTCCTAAAAGCATCTAGTATATCTTCTTCTAAAAGCATCTAGTATATCTTCTTCTGAAAGCATCTAGTTCGGTGTGTCGTCCAGTATGTTGTGAAGCTGATGGAGAAGAAACGAAGGATGGAAACGGATGAGAAGACCACACAGCCTTTACGTCCCCGATGTTGTTGGAAACGTAGCTCAGTGTATCATCCGGCAAGAAGGCCAGGAATATGCTTCAGATATTGTGAAGTTGATGGAGAAAGAACTAAGCATGACAATGGACGAAATTACCGCACCTCCTTAATTTTAACTCAGCTTTGTCTTCCAAATAAATGACATCCTTGATTTTAACTGCATGATATAGTTACTTGAAGCCTTTCAACAAACTCTTGAAGTAAATGGTTTAAACTACTGCATAAACAGCTAAAATATAAATTCTTCAAAATTGACGGCTTAACGTTAACATTTGTTGAAATACCGTAACTAATTTGTTTCATCATGTGTTTTCGTCAAAGATTAAATTTCAAACTTTTTCCGATGAATGTACTGGTGATTTTAGCGATTAATTTTCCAACAGAAGCCATTAAACTCTTTCTTTCTTCGACCCAGACCGTCCGACCTACCAGAAAGGTGTAAGGTATCTGTTTGGACGACCGGGAAGTGCCACCCAATTTAGACCGGAACCCAGTGGGGGAGGCATCCACAGGAACCGTACCCTCCTTCCCCTACCACCAACCTCTCGGAAGGACTTACGGACCCACATGTTTAACGCGATCGTACTCCGCGTGAACACGGCGGCAGTTTGGGCAGTGGCTGGAATCGAACCCGGGTCTACCGAGTGCAACTCCAGCGCGCTAACCTCAGGGCTACCGCGCCCCCAGCCATTAAACTCTGTAATAATTGATCCGACACACTCAGCGTCAATCTGATCTTCTATACAAAAAGTTCTACAATTACATCTTTACCAAAAACACAATCTTCGTAGAACGTGCCATTCGTGGGATATAGATTCCACACAAGTGTACTGATTCACGTATTTACCACCTAGTCAATCAACTGATTTCGATAGATCGGGACTAGATGAATTCCACAAGACAAATATAATTTTAAAAAATTCCACAATAATAGTAAAGACAAGTTTCCTCGTGATTTCCCTATTTAATGTTACATCACACAGTCATATCTTATAACTTATGTAATGCTTAAATGCATTGAAATATCCTCATAACAGATTATTGCAAGCCAGATGTTCACATTTCATCGTCCTTGGTTAAACAATTATTCCTCCTTCTTTTGCCTTTCTAGCTTTATTTTATTAAATAATTAATTAGTAAGCATACTTCATAACTAAAACGGAAGTGGGGCATATTTCAACAATTAATCAAATATTCTAAGCAGTCGTTCGATTTTTAAAATATTCCCAACTGCAGTGGAACCTCGATTATCGGACCTAGTTGAAACATTAGATAGGTTGGGAAATTGAAAATTCTAGATAATCGTGAAATTAATAAATAACTTTCGGTGTAAGTGAAAAATAAAATCATGAAATAATTTTAAAATAATTAGGAATATTATGACTTATGTTTAAATTTTCAGCATTTTCTCAAAAGCCAGCTTGTCTACCATAGTTTTGAAAATGTTGTTCTATGGCTTTATGACCTAGTTGCAATGTTGCTCTACACTATTGTTTAAGGAAACAAAGTCCGGTTAACAAAGAGTTCCGGGTAACTATGCATGGATAATAGATGTTCTATTGTATTAAATATCCGGTCTGTAACTGCTGTAGAGACCCACAAAATTATGGGGAGCATCGTATTTTAGTCATATCTTCCCAAACGATAAAAAGCAATCCCCAGTTCTTCTATAGCCCAGCTTGTCAGACAGAAATATTATACTTTCAACCAGCGTGAAAGCACCAGTGCTCAAACCCAACCCGAACCCAAAGAAATCGTCTAATATAGGAGCCAAACCTGTCCTGTCTTGAAGACCATTGAGTCTATTCCCTTCCGTCCTGAAATTATTTGTATCCATAAATGTGTCCAAAACATGCATGTGTACAATTTTTCACTCAGAATTAAAGTAAAAGTTTTTATTTAACATTTTCCTTTACTTATCAGAATTCGCCAAAATAATTTCATGTACTCTACTGAATTCCACATATACATTATTTAAGCATTGAATATATCCGATCCAGCTAGAACTTTAAAAACTAACCTGCTACGTGTCCGGGTGGGCGTAAGCTACTATGACAGGCTCGAACGACTGAGGGTTTCTACCTACGACTTTAGGAAATATAATTCCGGCTCTGAACTAATATCTACATTTAAATTGAATAAATATATTTAAAGAACAATAAGCTATCCTACAGCTATTCGAAAAGTTACCATCTTCAATTGAAATAAATATCATCAACTTACACTTTATAAAACTACTCTTTTCCCATTAACCTTGTCGATATATCATTAACTATTAAAGGTAAAATACGTAAATCTTTTTTCAAAACCCCAAACAGCGAATATTGTTACTTTTATTAAAAATAAAAAAATTAAAAACTACGAAAAAACGTGATCACAACACACAGGTAAAACAACACGGAAAAGTGACTCTACTTTTCTTTCTAAACCCTATCTGAAGCTTCTAGTCAAGAATTATACGAACTTTTTTTCGTCTTTGGCATCTGGTAACCATAGCGACCCGGAATGATCTTTTGCTACGATGTTCCCAATTCTTATAAGCGTCATTGAACCAGAGTCACGGATAAGTTGTATGAAGAACTAAGTCATACGTAGGGAGTCGTTCCCCTTTTACGAGATATTCTGACTTGCAGAGATATCGGACACGGTTCAAGTGATGGTCCTGCTTTCTCCTTTATAATAATATTTTATGTCAGGTTGGAGATATATGTTGTTGTGCATGGTGTCACATGGCAGATTAGATATGAAATGTCCCAATTTTGCATATATCTGGAGTGATAGAATGTGACACGAAATGTAACGATGGCGCATATGGGTTGTATGATAAAAAAAAAGATATACTCGAGTTGCTCAGCATATTTTTTTCCGTCGTAGATAATAGGTGGAATTTTCGGGGTTGCAGATATAATATGGATGTAACATTTCGTTTCGTAACATAGGGGATGGAAATATGATATGGATGTTGTAGTTTAGTAAATGTTTTTACTTTCTCTTCAATACAATATACGAGTATATAAAGGCTAGAAAATTTTTCCAGCGTTGCCCGAGATTTAAGATGAACTGTTGTGGTTTAGCCGTGTATGCGCCCGGGCAAGATTATTTTATTCTATTTTTGTTATAAACGAGCGTATTGCTACAACGTTCTTTTGTTTCGATAATTCACAGTAAATTCCTATTCTGAACCTCAAATGGAGGTTGGGTTTATGTATTCAGAGTAAAAAATCTGATGTGGACAGCACATGACTTTCCCTGCAGACTCATATTCGCATTCTCTTTATTTATTTAATAAATCATTAAAATGAGTTTAATTGCACAGATTAGCACCCATAATTATTTTAAATTACACAGAATTTACACGTTTAATTTAGTTTTCGCTCTCATTTGGTGAATGGACATATTTTCAAAGGTGTCATAGCGAAAATGCAAAAACAACTAAAATATCTCGAGAACGGTGAGTCCTAGTGTAATGGGATTGGTTATAGTCTTTTCATTATCAAATATTACGAATAAAACAAGCATTCAGTTGATATATTTGAGCGTACGTAGTTCTTTTTTTTTAGATTTTGGCGATTTTTGGGGGCCATTTCGCAAAAAAGGCCGGTTATTTTTTCTCGAATTGTACCAAAAACTAATCAGCACCAGGATCACACCAAAGTGACTTACCTACCAAATTTTATAAAATTCGGTCCATTCGTTTTTGAATTAGAATGGATACATACACTGCACAGACACACACACACAGACAGACACACAGACATACACACAGACGTCACGCTAAAAATAGATTTTTCGTGTTCTAGAGGTGTCAAAACGTGTAGATCCGTCGAAAACTCGGCGGGATTTTCTGCATGACTCCAATACTTTCCTCATACATTACCATGTATTGCAGGGAAAGTAAAAGGCCTATAATGGGGTCTTCACGATATCATTTCGCTCGCTTCGTCGAAAAGAAAATCGATATCGCGAATACCCATGTGCCGTAATAGAAAGTGACAATGGCGAATTTGAACCCTTTTATGAACTTGCAAGCACAAAATTTTAAAGAAAGCCGGTACTTCAAACTTTCCTGCATATGAGCAGAATCGAGCAATATATAATGTTTACTTTCTCTGCAATACATGGCAATGTATAGGGGAAGTATTAGAATCATGCCGAAAATCGCAACTCAAGTTTTCGAAGGATCTACACGTTTTGGGACCTCTAGAATACGAAAAAACTATTTTATTTTTAGCTTGACGTCTGTGTGTGTGTGTGTGCAATGTATTCACTCTAACTCAAGAACTAATGGATCGAATTTCATAAAATTTGGTAGGTAAGTCACTGATGACTGATTAATTTTTGATATGATTCGAGAAAAAAGAACCCCTTTTTTTTGTGAAATAGCCCGCAAAATTCTTATGTATTCACTCTAGCTGAAATACTAATTGACCAAATTTCACAAAATTTGGTAGTTAAGTCACTTGTGAGATACTCTGGTGCTGATTAGATTTTGGTACGATTCGAAAAAGAACAACCTGCCTTTTTTTTACAAAATGGCCCGCAAGAATCTAAAATAAAGACTATATATACTGAAATGTATCAATTAAATCCTTGGTTTATACATAATTTTTGTCGAGTAAAATTCTTATGTATTCACTCTAGCTGAAATACTAATTGAGCAAATTTCACAAAATGTGGTATTTAAGTCACTTGTGGGATACTCTGGTGCTAATTAGATTTTGGTACGATTCGGAAAAGAACAATCTGTCTTTTTTTACGAAATGGCCCGCAAAAATCTAAAAAAAGAAAAGACTATATATACTCAAATGTATCAATTAAATTCTTGGTTTATACATAATTTTTGGCGAGGAAAAGAATAAAATCAACTCCATTACTCTAGGACTAACCATTTTTGAGATATTTGAGATTTTTCGCATTTTTGTTTCACCGCCTTCGGGAAAATGTCCAATTACCAAATAAAAACAAAAATTGGATTAAAAGTGCAAATTTAGTGCTTTTTTGAGCAATTAAATTCAATTTAATGGATTATTAAATAAATAAAGAAAAACTAATTTGAGTCTGCAGGGAAAGTCATGTGCTGTCCGCATCAGATTTTTTACATCGTTTTAGGAAAATTAGCTCTTCGAATTTGTAATTTTTTCCTACCTCATATAAGTTTAAAAATGTTTCAATAAATTACTTTTTCTTTAGTATCATTTACATGTTCAAAATTTACTGGAAATTTTCAGTACACCAGTCCTTCCGGGATATAAAATTGTTACTTTTGTAGCAAAAGCAAAAATTTTAATATCGGAAAAAAAATATCCCAATTAAGCCAACATTAAATGTTGAGAATCCCGTTCCATCTTTAATTTCTGATGCATGTTTATAAGAATGTTTTAAGACCTGAATCTCTGTGATTGCCGTAGCCAGAGACGAGATTCAAGAGGGGCTGGAAAGAAACTTAAGGGGGCTCAACATTCTTGAAGGAGGGGTTCACTCAAAACATATACAGTTAATCATTAGCATTTATTAACCATAATAGTTGCTCATATATATTTTAATCCATATAAATTATTAATAAATAATTGTATATTTATATTTGTAAGCTAAAATTTGATTAGGAAAATCCATATAACTCCTGTACATCAATATTAATATATAATAATTACAATTTATTTAATATAAGCATTAACTAGTAGCAAAACTGTTAATAAATCAAAGAAAATTTCTGAAAGTTAATACAAGTTAGCGCTTAATATTAACTCTCAATTACTTATCAGTTGATTTTGACTCTATAATGTATAACTCCTCAATACAAAAGTATCCAAATACTATTGTCTTAATTTTTAAATGGTTTTAAATTAAATATGTAAATAAATGGATCATCAGTATAACCACAAATTCAGCTAAATTAAAAAATATTTAAAACAAAGTAATTTATAAAAAAAAAATACCATAAAGAAATTTCTTAAGTAAAAATTGGATGACATGTTGAATGAAATTTCATATTACTACTAAATATTTGATATTTTTATCAGGGGGGTTGAGTATACCTCTTGGGTGGCTTAGCCCCCACTGGCCTCTACCTGGCTACTGGTCTGATCTCTCTTGAATGTATTTTGCAAGATGTCTGTGGGTGGGTGACGCGATCGACCAGAGTGTATATGAAGCCAGCATCCTCCGCTCACATTACACGCGGATATTGGCTGCCTTTCGAAGCGATCGCCAAATGTATCACGTGACCCGCGGAGAGACTTTCCTTCTCAAGGTTATTTCGGAGCGAGACACGTGATATTTCTCCTCTTCTGTGCAGTACTTCTGAAAATGCTGAATCGGGATACACTCTGGCCGTTCGCTCTTCTGTGCAGTCGCTTTTACTCGCATTTACGTTCAAGTCATAACTCAATAATTTGTTAAAGTTATAGCTCTAAGGCAATGGATTGATTTTTACTTTCATATATATAGGCGAAAATTTGAATTCCGGTTTTTGTCGGGAGAGCATGTTTCAAGCAACCTTGACCACGAATCAGACGTTTTTAAAGTCATGAATGTATGTATTTGATGTGTGTGAGTGTGCATGTGTTGTTGTTGAAACCCAGACCGTCCGACCTACCAGAAAGGTGTAAGGTAACTGTTTGGACGGTCGGGAAGTGCCACCCAATTTAGACCGGAGCCCAGTGGGGGAGGCATCCACAGGGACCGTACCCTCCTTCCCCTACCACC